>JYFJ02003926.1:0-36380 GCA_000934665.2 Catajapyx aquilonaris
AAAACAAAATCCGAAACTTACAGTGGTTGCCAGACCTGGAAATAGGCCAAAAAACGTCAATATTTTGAATTTTTCGGATTTTTGGTCACCCTGACCCCCTGCACATTTTTGGAGAGAAATCCCGGGCGTTTCCCAGCTACTTTGGGTCCTACTAACATGATCTACATAGTGATTTCCGAGTAACACGCCGAAAGATTTTTTTGTTGCGCTGTGTTATAAAACGTTAAAAATATCAGACATTTACGAATATTTGGGTAAGTTTAAGCCTCATGTGCAGACTGAAACCACCACCTAAAAATGTTTAAAAAAATCATGTCTATATTTCAGGCCTTGTTCAACTATTTAGTGACTACCCGGGAGGTTTTTTGTTTTGTTTCAAGAACTTAAATTTTTTTTGTAAGAATATAAAAAATTTCAACAAATTTCAAACTTTAAGCCAAATGTGCAGACTCAAGATGACGTTGTAAAAATTTAAAATTTTACAGAATCGTTACTAGGTCTCATACACAGTCATTGAAGGGTACCCGTTTCCGAAGAAAAAAAAATTGACTTTTTTCACTCCACCCTAGTGGGCAGGGGTGGGGGGTGGGACAGGTTGTTTTTAGGTCTATTATCATGAGTTTTATTAGTTCATATGTTGGGTTAGCTTGCGTCTCCCTTCATCGCTGACTACCCCTCATAGGGAAATGTCGTGATGTTGTTGTTGTTGTTGTTGTTGTTGTTGTTGTTGTTGTTGTTGTTGTTGCATAATGATAAAAACTGAATGTTTAGGAAAATAAGTACTTGGTCTCATAGAGCATGGATTTGGGACTACTAACAGAATATCTATAATGGGTAATTGTTTCTTGGAAATCCGAGAAATTTCAACTGGTAACATTCCGCAAATTTTCACAAATTTTGAAGTTCAATTAGGCATACAAAACGGAGTCAGTACGAGTCAGAACCTAAAAATCGAAATCGGCGACCGTAAAAACAGGGGAAACATAAGTTACACCTGCTTGTACCGCTTAATCTGCAGATTATTAAAATCTATCCTGTTTTTGGTACACCATGTATAGGTCTTGGTTTGATAAGAGCCTCAAAATATGAAGCAGTGACCGCAAAACGTAGGGTAACATCAATAACCTATTTTTTCCGCTTATTCTACAGAATGATTCTTAAATTCGATCGTGTTTTTTTGGTACACCCTGTAGGTCTATGTTCAAACTGATAACATAAAAATTGAAATCGGCGACCCTGAAAACATGGGGAGACATGTATTTTACGTAGGTACTTCAATAGTTTAGTTTAGGAGCTATCATTTTCTTTCGTGTTTTTTCTGATATTGGCCACTGTGCGCCACACCGCACCGCCGTAATGCTCTTTAACCATTAAAATATATTATTAAACAAATAAATAATATGTTTCAAATATTATATGATTACTCGTTTATGAGGGTGAAAGTGGATCATTAACATACTTTTGTTGGTGCCCCTTGCAAGTTACATTTTAGTTGATACAGCCATCAGTTTATACAAGTACTAATGGAAGATGATGATGAGTAATAATATACAGTACCGTATATTATCATTATTGACCAGCAATAATTTATTTCAGGTTTTCCACGCCGTGTCCATCTGGCTGACAGTGACCTTAGCCATATGGAGATACCTGGTGGTGTGTTGGCCCATGAAGAGCAGGATATGGTGCAGCAAGAGACGGGCTGTGGTGGCTGTGGTCGCGGCCTACCTGTTGGTACCGATCCTCTGCACACACCACAGTACATGCTGGAGAAACTGGAAATGAAATCGACACCTCATCCTTGTTCATTTACTGGCGAGGATGGCGTTGAACATCGGAGTTACTGCGGCGACTTTGGGTATGACATTGTCCTGACCGGCCACGCCTCTGACGGATACAATTACTTGTGGCTGTACAAATTCAACTTTTGGGTCCTGGGAGTGGCCATCAAGCTGGTTCCAAGCCTCGCTCTGACCATCCTGAGTTTGAGGCTGGTCTGGGCCCTGGTCCAGGCCAGGAGAACAAGGCGGTACCTGATGGACAACAGGAGCTGCTCGGTCAAGGCCAGAAGTACACAACATAAGACTCCTCCGTCCACCACCGACCGTCAAATGGAGCGAACCACCTGGATGGTGATGGCCGTCCTCTTCTTCTTCCTTGTCACCGAGCTTCCTCAGGGCGTCCTGGCTCTTCTGACTGGCATCCTGGAGCCATTTGGACTGGACTGCTACTACAGCATGGAGAAGCTTCTGGAAACGATGATCCTGGTCAACTGCGCCATAAATTTTATTCTCTACTGTACCATGAGCCAAGATTTCAGGAGGAACTTCAAGGAGCTCTTCTTGCCAAAGAGGATCTGTTGCAAGAGGACCAAGTCGGAACAAGTCGAGGAGACGAGAACAACAACCACCGAACTGACTTCGTCTGAACAAAACGGAAGTGAAGGTGATCAGAGTTCCTCATTGTAGGATTTTTGATACCCAATGTTCCAATGTAAATAAAAGCAAGCTGATCCGTCCCAAAGGTTTTATAGTTGAGGCTTCACATCCCTACTCTCACCCACAGCTCCACTCTGGTCATCCTCAACATCCAGTTCCAGGTCCTCCAGTTCCTTCTCCAGTTCCTCCTCATTCATCTCCTGAGTCTTCTGCTCTGAGAGGATCTTCTCCGGAGTCTTCTTCTCTTGATGGTTCTTCTGCCCCTTTGTCGTCTTCCCCTTGGTGCTGGTTACTTGGGCCATTTGGTTAAAAGGCGCATTCCCACTCCTGCCTAACCGCAGTGACGTCAGCAGACCGGTGCACCTGCTTTACTGGTCGCCAACGAAGCAAACAAACAAAGCAGCCCGGGTGCGTTCCTGCCTCTGCACCGATATGTTTAGCCGCAGTGACGTCAGAGGGCAATAATACAATACCGTATATAATATTAATAATATGATTTTAGATCGATCATACCTCGAAGACAATTACGTATTTCTTCAAACAAAAAACACGAAAATTCTTTTTTCAAATTAGGACGCTTTCAGCATTTAGGCCAAGGACCCGATTATTGAAGTGTGCTATAGGTACACTCTTTGTCCATCCTACACCAAACGCACAAAAAATATTGTCGGAACGAAAATAAATAAATAAGGAAATAAGAATGTGAAGGAAATACATTTTCATTCAAATCCACCTGCTACGTTCTCATGATTATGAATGATCGAGGCATGCGTCGTGACAAGAGGTCACGCCGCCTTGACCTCATGGCGTAAGTTTCATTGCGTTGGTGACCTTCAGTCTTTGCGAAAATGTGCCTAGAGTGGTCAGCAATATATTTATGATTACAGCAACTTATTTTAAATCAAATTCACGTGTACATTTAGCGGCTATCGATAGTAAATTACTTATTAGCGTATAATATAATTATATTAAGCTTAGAAATGAGCCGCTTAGTGCCAAATATTTATAACTGGAACGGGCATTTAAATAGAACGGATATAGAGTTGGATGGCTTCGCATAATTATTGCTGCCACACTTTCATTACGAGTGACAGCCAGGTGATTGAAAGTGTTATGTAACATGTACCGTACAATCGTCCTTGTGGGTGCCGGATTAAGGACAAACCTGTTTGGGCCCCGGGTAGGGAGAAAGAGCTAGGCAGCATCCCAACCATGCCAGTCTCGGAGGTCGTTTGGAGAGTGAATACCGTGTGTTCCAGCAGCAATGTGCAAAGGTTAGCGATTTCTTCGCAATTACTTTATAGATGAGCAAATTTTAGCAAAAAGGAGCTACTATTAGTGTAACTATAATTCCAGGAGCAAGTGGTTGAGCCCATCATGGCGTTAATCTACATTCCACAACCGACACCGAAAGGAGTGTACTGCAGCGATGCGTTTCGAGAGGCCATGTCCCACTGGAACATCTCCGTCTTTCCATACCTGGCTTTCGTGGTGTGCATGGTTGGGTCTGTGATGAGCGTGCTGAACGTGGTGGTCCTCAACCGGAAGGCCATGGTGTCCCCCACCAACATCATCCTGACAGGACTGGCCGTGGCTGACCTCCTGGTCATGCTGGAGTACCTTCCTTACTCTTACATGATCACCATGGGCGATGAGGATGAATGGCCTGGGTGGTCGTCGTACTCCGCAAAATTCTTTCTGCTCTTCCACAAAAGTTTCCACAAGGTATTTTAATGTACACACAAACAGTCTTGACACCAATAGCACGCAAGAAAATGATGCGTTTAGCCTTGTCTAAACCGGTTCCGTATAAAAAAAACATGTCAGCAAACACACTTTCATACTTGTCGTCCTTTCTTGCCTAAACTTTGTCTCTGCCGTAATGATTATTAACAATTAAAAATTATTAAATAAATAAACATGTTTCAAAATTAATATTATATCGTTTATGAAGGTGAAAGTGGAGCATAAACATACTTATGTTGGTGCCCCTTGCAAGTTACATTTGTTGATACAGCCATCAGTTTATACTAATGGAAGTTGATGATGAGTAATAATATACAGTACCGTATATTATTATTATTGACCAGCAATAATTTATTTCAGGTTTTCCACGCCGTGTCCATCTGGCTGACAGTGACCTTAGCCATATGGAGATACCTGGTGGTGTGTTGGCCCATGAAGAGCAGGATATGGTGCAGCAAGAGACGGGCTGTGGTGGCTGTGGTCGCGGCCTACCTGTTGGTACCGATCCTCTGCACACCACAGTACATGCTGGAGAAACTGGAAATGACATCGACACCTTCTCCTTGTTCATTTACTGACGAGGATGGCGTTGAACATCGGAGTTACTGCGGCGACTTTGGGTATGACATTGTCCTGACCGGCCACGCCTCTGACGGATACAATTACTTGTGGCTGTACAAATTCAACTTTTGGGTCCTGGGAGTGGCCATCAAGCTGGTTCCAAGCCTCGCTCTGACCATCCTGAGTCTGAGGCTGGTCTGGGCCCTGGTCCAGGCCAGGAGAACAAGGCGGTACCTGATGGACAACAGGAGCTGCTCGGTCAAGACCAGAAGTACACAACATAAGACCCCTCCGTCCACCACCGACCGTCAAATGGAGCGAACCACTTGGATGGTGATGGCCGTCCTCTTCTTCTTCCTTGTCACCGAGCTTCCTCAGGGCGTCCTGGCCCTTCTGACTGGCATCCTGGAGCCATTTGGACTGGACTGCTACCACAGCATGGAGAAGCTTCTGGAAACGATGATCCTGGTCAACTGCGCCATAAACTTTATTCTGTACTGTACTGTCAGCCGAGAGTTCAGGAGGAACTTCAAGAAGCTATTCGTGCCAAAGAGGATCTGTCGCAGGAGGACCAAGTCGGAACAAGTCGAGGAGACGAGAACAACAACCACCGAACTGACTGTGTCTGAACAAAACGGAAGTGAAGGTGATCAGAGTTCCTCATTGTAGGATTTTTGATACCCAATGTTCCAATGTAAATAAAAGCAAGCTGATCTGTCCCAAAGGTTTTATAGTTGAGGCTTCACATCCCTACTCTCACCCACAGCTCCACTCTGGTCATCCTCAGTATCCAGATCCAGTTCCTCCAGTTCCTTCTCCAGTTCCTTCTCCAGTTCCTTCTCCAGTTCCTCCTCATTCATCTCCTGAGTCTTCTGCTCTGAGAGGCTCTTCTCTGGAGTCTTCTTCTCTTGCTGGTTCTTCTGCCCCTTTGTCTTCTTCCCCTTGCTAGCAACTTGGGTTGGTTGGGATTGAAGTTGGGCTTCGAACTCTCCTTGCTCGTTGCGAATGGCCAGAATGATCATGATTGGTGGGTTGGCTGCCTGGGATGTGGCTGGGTTCAGGTTGTAATCTGCGAGGGTCTTCTCGTCTTCCATCAGCTCACCATCCAGCCAGAGCTGCTGGTTCTGAGGATGCACCTTCAAGTTCTCCTCCACCAACTTCTTCAGGTCTTGCACCTGGGTCGTCTCCTGGGCCGCAGTGAAGATCGTGTTCTTGTTGCGACGGATCATCAGGAACACCGTCTGGTCCTGAAAAGAGGAGATCAGTAGTCGAGTGCTTCCATACAAAAATGTACAAGAAGCGACTCACCATGATTGTATCATTATCCGCCATATCAGCAATGGACAAGTGTAGAAGCGATGTCTTTTCAGGCAGTAAAAGCCTGAGCTCGACCTTTGGATCAACCTCTGATTACAATAAACAAACATAATAATGAGGGTTCGGTTTGTTCCAAGCAACGCAAGCCCAACAGTATAAATATTAATATTTTGTTGGCACAAATTATCCAGTACTGTTGATGTCCTATGGAGGCCGCCATCTTGCCTTTCTATGGGAAAAGTGGCCGGCTCTTACGTCACGGTCGACTCCGATTGGCTGGAGCCAGAAGGCCTGTTACTACTCCGGCCAATCGGAGTCGACTGTGACGTCAGAGCCAGCCACTTTGTCCATAGAAACGCAAGATGGCTGCCTCCACATGTAAACAGTCCAAAATTACTCCAGCATATTGTCACTAAGGGTCACTAAAAGCAGGGTTGCAGTCACTAAACTATAGGAGAAGCAAGTAGTGTCTTATGAGCCTACACTTGTGAAGTGCAGGTGGTGATGCTTGATTGGCTGTTGGTCATCATCTGAGTTTGGTGACGGCACAGTTTGGGTATGAAGACGTCCTTGAATGTCTGCCTGAAGGCCTTGCTCATGACGCAGTAGAGGGCAAAGTTGATGGCGCAGTTGACCAGCAACAGGGTGTCCAGGATCTCCTGCAGGTTCAGGTAGCACTGGAAGTAGAAGCGGGAGTCCAGGGCTGCCAACAGAGCGGCCAATCCGTGTGGAAGTTCGGTTAGAAGGAAGAAGAGGAGGACGGCCATCACCATCCTCGTTGTGCGCTCCATTTGACGGTCGGTGGACGACCGATGAGATGAACTCTTATTGACCTGCTTGACCGAGCAGCTCCTGTTGTCCATCAGGTACCTCCTTCGCCTCCTGGCCTGGACCAAGGCCCAGACCAGCCTCAGACTCAGGATGGTCAGAGCGATGCAAGGCACCAGCCTGACTATGACCCCGATCACCCAGAAGTTGACCTGGAAGAAGGGCGTGCTCTCTTTGGTGGTCCGATTGTACGCCAGGGGGGTCAGCAGGAAGTCGTACTTGATGGTGCCCGGTGTAGTTCCATTCGCCGTCTCTTTCCCTACGACTTCGTAGAGGAGGTAGTTGGGCACGCAGAGGATCGGTACCAACACGTACCCAGCCACAACCGACCACGCTGCTCGTCTGCCGTTGCACCAAGACTTGCTCCGGTGGGGCCAACACACAACCAGGTATCGCCAAACCGCCAAGGTCAGGGTCAGCCAGATAGATATCGCATGCACCACCTGCAATTATACCAATAACTATTATTGACACCAACTCTCAATAAGTAATAACTAAAGTTGAATTCGAATATGGCTGAAATATTATAACCAATAATAATATATAATTATAACCCACCGCCAGTATAGTAGCTAATAAATCATGTCAATATCTAATAGTAACTAATACAACCAATAGTGACCCATTAATAGCAGTTTTGACTAATAGTTAGGGCTGTGCGATATTTCGATACATCGACTGTCGATACGATATATTTTCCTAATATCGAAGTTGCGATGTCCGACGCTTGGCATGTGCGATGTATCGAATATCGCGATGTCGGTTTTCAATATTTTTCGATGTCGGTTTTTCGATATATCGACTTCGATTCGATATTTTTTTGAGTATCGAAAGTCGATATGCAATTTCGGATATCGCACAGCCCTATACTAATAATGACTGAGAATTACAACTAACACCTGAAAATAACTATAGTAATTTCAAATTGTTATTGGCTATTTTAGTTGTTGCTAGTTATTTTAGTTGTCATTAGTTATTTTCTGTTGTCATTAGTTATTTTCAGTTACCGTATCACTAGTTATATTCTTTTTATTCTGTGAAGAAAAATAACTATATAATGACAACTTAGAGTAACTGATATCAGCTCAAATAACTGGTAACAACTAAAATTAGTAAATAAAAAGTACGGTAACAAAAGTAACCAATAACGACTTAGAATAACTAATAACAACCGCAAGTAACTAATAATGATCGAGAATCACTAATGACAACTAAAATAGCATAGTAACAACTAAAATAGCTAGTAACAACTACAGTACAATAGCTAGTAACAACTACAATAGCTAGTAACAACTACAATAGCTAGTAACAACTGAAATAGCTTGTAACAACTAAAATAACTTGTAGCAACTAAAATAGCCTGTAACAACTAAAATAGCTTGTAACAACTACAAATACAGGGTTGACCAACTTCAAGTGTCGTTTTATAACGGCGATTAATAGCAGTGATTTTGCGATGACGTAGCAGCGACGTGTAAAATGTCCCACTTCGGCGCCATCGAAGCATGATCGAAGTGGGCCATTTTACACGTAGCTGGTACGTCAATCGTAAAGCGCTTCTATTAATAGCCGTTATAAAACGACACTTGAAGTTGGTCCACCCTGTATATACCTATATTGTAGCAACTGAAATAGCTTAAAATAGCAAATAAAAAGTAACAAAAGTAACAAATATAATGGCAGAATAACTATAATGACAACTTAAAATAACTTTCATCAGCTAAAATATAACTTGCAACAACTGAAACATCCAATAACAACTTGAAATACGAATATAGCAGCTGAAAATAGCTAATACAACTAATATAATAACTGATACTGAACATTCCTATAACAAAATAACTTTTCTGAAAATAACCGGCGCGGCGCTTAATTCGGGGCAGCTTATTGGTGCGTAAAATAATATGTAATCGTCGACGAAGACCTCGTATTAATTATATTACCTTGTAAAACATGTCGTGCAACAGACGGTACCACGCCCAGTGGTAGCTGAAGAAGGTGTCCGTGTACGGGGGGTGGTCGTGCTGCGTGGCGAGGAGGATGACCGCCGCGTAGGGGACGTAGGACAGCATGACCAGGATGTCCGAGAGGGCCAGTCCGGTCAGGAGGGTGCCGGTGGGGGAGGCCATGCCCTTCCGGTTCAGCACCACGATGCTCAGGACGCTCGAGACGGATCCGAGCAGGCAGACCACGATGCACGGATACGCGTGCACGTTAACCGCGTACCAGTACATCGCGTCTCGAAAGGACTGCGAGCAGTACTCGTCCGCCATCACTGTACTTTCAGACTACGTACTAGGCCTACACACATACAGCGATGCGCGGTACCGGTCGGATCCAGTCAGAAGAAGAAGAATCCGGTACATGGATGCAACCATCACCGAGCAGCAAGCAGGTGAAAGCGGTACACTCGCCAGCAAAATATTAGCCGCGCATACCGTACAAATATGTTCAAAAATAATTACGCCAATAAGGTGCAATGCAAGACCAATCGCATTTTTTTGCGTCTTTTTTTTAAATGTTGCAAATAATGTGCGATAGTCTCTTATTTCCGCATCGCTTCATCTTCCTGTTGAGTCTTTACCTGCGGTTGCAATGCGCAGGTGGTGAGAGTGCGTTTTTCGCATAAAGGTCATGTTGTGACATATACACAGCACCTGCAGGACTTGTCTGGGAGTCTGGGACTTGTGGGTGTAAGCAAGCCAATGCATTCAAACCGGTCTGGCAAGCCCAAAGGCACGTGTCTCGCATTCCATCTACGCAATAAAAACATAGGACAATAATGCCTTTAATTTTGCTACTTACCTGGCGCAATGAATGGTCTAATTAGTCAAGTCACCGAAGCAGTGGCGGCGGAGGGGATATGGCATCCGACTGCTAATCGGGAGGTCCTGGGTTCGATCCCCGGGGCCGGCAACCCTAACCGTAGTTTTCTGTGGTTTCCCACGGTCCCTCCAGGTAAAATGCCATGGTTGTTTCCGTAATTAATAGGCCACAGCCGCTTCCTTCCGTCCCTATCCTATCCCCAAAAGCGAAGTAAAAATGCAAAGAAAGAGTTCCAGTCAAAACAAAAAACTTCCCCCTAAAGAGCCGCCGGCTGATAACGGAGTATATTTTTTTTTAAAAAAAGAAAGAAATTAATCAAGTTTCATCGCGCGATTGGCACTTGAAGCCGTCTTTTAGGACCCCAAATGTATTTAAATGCATTCATATGATAATTACAATGAAATGTTGCCATTTAAAAAAGTATACTGTATAAATTGGGTTCCTTGTCAATGAGAAATATTAGACTGAAAGCAATCAATGTCATTGTTGTCCAATTAGAATATTGTATTATCTATCATGGCGCATCGCGTTTGTGAGCCTCATTTTCTGCTGCCCAATAAGGAAAAGTATACTCAAATCATGATTGCGGGATATGCCAATCTTGTTTATCTCCGAAAGTACTAGAAAAAACACAATTGAGATTGTAAGATCACGTACTAAACAAATGACGGAAGATCACGTGTTCATTTTGTGGTATTTTTTTTGACTTGACAGGCAATGAAGGTCAAAAGGTCATGCAATTTGACCTCGGCAAGAGGCGTCATTAACAGCCAGATACAATTTAGAGCAGGAGGATTCGTACCGTTGTAAAGAGCTCTTCATTCATTTTGAGAATGCTTATGTTGCACATGAATGCCGAAATGAGCAGTTATGTAATGGAAATTTCAGCACGTGCAAATTGTCACTGGGTCATTGCTCGCATCCTCCATGGACATCCTAGGATCCATTCCCCATTACCTCCATATCCGTAGGTATATGAATAAGCAGTAACGACCAGAACTAGCTGTGGCTGTTTTAAAAACAACAACACCTACTATAGGTCTAGTCATTCATTTTTTTTCTGCCGATGGCCGTTTTTGGTGTTTGAGCCTAACACATTATATAAGTAATAATATGCAAGAATCCTGTTTCATGTAAAATCTGATGGAGTCTTTTGCAGCTGCTTTTGCATGCAACAGCAAAGATAACTGATTGTTATTATTTCTGTTTTCAGATGAACATGTTTGCAATATTTGTTGGATATTATTTTGCAAAGAACGAGTTAATAATATTACGTAATGTTGAAAATGGGATCTGTCACTGCATTTTAATTGTATTAGTAACAACCTATTATATCATAAAGCAGTGTCATGATTTTGGCAGATTCACTTGGTGTGACTCAATTTCCACTTCCGATGATAAAACTGTGATTTTTTTTGCCTTGTCTGTTTGTCTGGGTGGCCTCGTGTCGCTGCTCAATGTCCCTCTCAGTAGGAAGGGAGGGCATCATTTGGATTTCAATTTCTTGTGAGTCACATGCACAGCCCCTGCGGCTGACGGCGACCAGTTCAGCCGCACACCAGCCTGACCATAAGATGATGTCAAAATCGCCCAGCAAAACTGGAAAGCCATGTCGGATGAAGTGAGAGCAAGTTTCCAGCCAATATTTAGCAAACACTGGCCCAATATAACTCCCAATATATCTCCATCTGGCAGCACGGGAAGGACACCCATTCACATGCCGGACACTGATACGGGCAGGGGCATTATTTTTTGAATGGACATGTAACATTCTTAAGATGACAGACTCTCACTCTTGAAATGTAATTTACTGCCAGAAATTAATTTTTTTGATACGTGAAGCCCTGCTTTCAACTTTTTGAATCCGGCACTATGATGAAATCCGGTTATTCAGTGTTGAATAATTTTGAACGATGCGTTTATAAGTTTAGAATATATTGTACGATATATAGTACAATCTATTCAAAACATTATGATGCATTTAAATTTTGAACAGGCTCAGAAATTAATGTGTATGCTTTTAAACTTGCCTCAATTTTATTACAGCTTCAACTCACTCGCTTTGGCTAATTTTTTGCTCACGAGCCTGATAATTTTGCATAAATTTTTAAGGGTATTTATCTTCCCCAAGGGTACGAATATTTCTCTTCATCGTGGTATTATTCGTACACTAGGGTATTTACGGTCTCAAAGGTATTTGTCTGCTGCAATGTATATTTCTCTTGTCTGCGAGTGTATTTCTCGTCCACAATCTAGAAAGGAGATAAAAATGAGATAAACAGCATTAGAGTCCAGATGAGGGTGGAAGGCACAGTGCATGTATATCGCCGGCCTGTAGCGCCAAAGAGCAACGGTGGTGAGCTGATTGGTTCGTGTGATTGTGTTCATTCAATCCCCAAAAATACTTAATTGGGGACAAGGGCATGGTTGGCCCAGTGTTGACCTTCTTTGTTGCCCATTACGCGGGGCAGGTGGGAACTGGCTCATTTAATTTGACTGTGATTGTATGCACCCAGTCTGCTTTGTACAGACTTGATTAGTACAACAGTTTTTCTGTTCACTGCCAGTACTTACCGTATGTAGAGTCAGTGTAAAAAGAAGGCGATTACAGATGAGCCCAGCAGAACGACAGGCCCAATGGAAATTGGGTCAATTTTTTATAAAATGGCAAATATTATTTTGTAAATGTAAATGTGCCTGCAAGTACCCCAGTTACTTTTTTGCTTTTTGGCACTGCTTACACTGTTAATCATTTCATTTTAAGCTTTGTCTGGCTTAACTGCTTCCCAACATTTTCCTATGCCTTCCACCACAACTCTCAAGGTTTCTCCACACGGAAACCCGCCCGGATAATCCGGAGGGGGACCTGACATAACCGTGAAAACAAAATCAGCAACTGAAAAAACGTAAGGAGAGATGATCCTTATATTATTAACTTCCGAAACTGTTTAATTGAGGGTATTATTATTTTTGGATCGTGCCATGGATCATCTGAACTACTGCCAATCCTCCCAAGTATGGATGTAGTCATGTAGACACTGTGCATGTGCATTGTAGAATGGCGTTGGTGCCATTCTTGTGCGCATTTAAACTCGCAATGGCATTGATTTGCCTGTACTTCCTTTCGAGATGAGATGGGTACATAATGGAGAATGGCCAACATCAGCGACACATGGTTTAATTTAAAATCTCATATCATTTTATCAGTCGAGCATCTCAGCAACCGACCGGTGGGTGCAGCGCAAGTGGCGGAGGATGCAAGAGTGTCACGGCACCTGATTTGCACCGTCAGCCCATTAAGAGGCCCAGCACTGAAGAAGCCATGGCTGATGCCCTTGAAGCAAGTTATTCGGGGAAAAGGATTATTGTCCAGCTGGTGCTCATCATTGCTCCTCTTGTTCCTTTACAGCGAAGGAGGGTGTTCCTGGAGGCCTGCAGGGGAGGGAGGCTGGAGGAAGTGAAGAGGGTGGTGGAGGAGCAGGAAGGGGTTCGGAGGTGGGTGGACGAGAGGGGTTCGGGTGGACGGACTGGTCTTCACCTTGCTGCATAGAGAGAAAGGGAGGAGGTGGTCGCGTACCTGCTGGGTGAAGGATGGCCTGTCAACCAGGGAGACCATGAGGGTTGGACAGCCCTCCACGTGGCAGCATGGAGAGAACTCATGTCCACCTGCCAGACACTGATCAGGGAAGGGGCGGATGTGGGGGCAAAGGCCCAGTACGGGGACCAGCCCATCCACCTTGCTTCCCGTAGAGGCCACGTCCAGGTTGTGGCCTTACTCCTGGAGGAAAGGGCAGGGCTGGAGAAGGGAGGATTGTGGAAAAGGACCCCACTCCACCGGGCGGCAGATAACAACCAACCAGAAGTGGTTCGCTTCCTTCTGTCCAAGGGAGCGGACAAGTTGGCCAAGGACGAGGACGGGAAGACACTCCTTGACCTCGCAAAGGAGAGGAGAAGTGTTGATGTCATCAAGCTTCTAGAGGTATTTATTTTGAGCATCCTTCAATTACTTGGGCCTTATGCCCTTATCAGTCCAGTTCATATGAATAACTGTAGTTGAGTTATATAAAGGGGTATGCACTGCACACTGGTTGTCTACTACCTTGTCTTCGGTGGCGTTGACGCCACTGTCAAAGTGGAAAACGGTTGACAGAAATATCCGTTGAATCCCTTTTTGGTTGCGGTCTGTCAACTTGAAACTGGGACTGGCCAATACGAGGATGCGCTTGGGCAGAGTGCCTGCGCACTGATGCAGCGCTCATGCAAACCTGCAGCTGAGGAACTGAAAGGTGTAAACTACCATTTCTGAGAAAATAGAAGAGCAGCTCGCGCAACTCGGAGACAAGGATGGCTGCAACAGTGGACGCAGGGGACAGGGCCCTGATTCGTGAGGTGGAGAGGTACAGCTCCTCGGTGTCATGCGGAAGCTGCGAAAAAATGATTCGCGATCTTGCTTTATTGACCTGACCCTGTCCATACCCAGGGAATATGATACTCTCCTTCGCCATGAATTTCCAAATTTACCAGCCACCTGGTCTCCCTGGATGTCCATAAGTCAAGGACCCACCACCGCACCGCCTCCTTCGTTAGTTCACGCTGCTTCCTCCTCCTGCGAAGGACGAAAAGGGCACGGAGTAAAACCATGCAGCTGGTGCATGTTGCAACAACACCCATATGTCCACCATGTTTCCTGTGCGCATGCGGCACTAGCGACAAAGACCAAAACCACCACCGGCGCTGGTCAGTGTGAAAGCCACCGGCGGGAAAAGGTCCACCAGCAAGTAGACAGAGACCGAAGACAAGACAGTGTGGTAAAGGAAACTAGAAAAAACCCCACTTCACTCTTAAAAACTTTCTAAATATACTTACTCCAAACAATTTTTGCAAATACATCAGATTAATAAATTAGATGCCTTTAAAAATTATTTCCCCCCTCGTGTGTGGGTGGCAAAAGTTCTTTTAATTAATTTGTCTCATTATTAAATTTATTAGTTTAAAAGTTTGGTTTTGTATTTATAGCTATTAAAGTTTGGTTTGGTATTGTGACAGTACCAGCTGCAACCCACTACCCCATTTCTTGCCTTGAGTGATATGACTGTAAAATCCCCCCTTTGCCTTGACACTGTAAACACGCCCACCTCTGATTGGCTACTATCGGAAGTCCCATCATGCTGTGGGGTTGTCAAGTAACTATATAAGCCACGGGAGCCAGTCATTCGGGGCCTCTCCCAGTCCAGGAGAATATCCTGGCTGGGGTGGTCAAGACTGTGGGTCGCCATGCACTGTCAGCATGCCCCTGGTCGCAACCTTTCCCTTACCTACGTTTACCCCTCTCCTTCCTCGCAGTGAATAAACACCCAGATCATACGTAGCCTCTGTTTGCTTTAGCATCCCCTCTGCTCCGGTCATAGACGTGGGTCTATGTGTCCATCCTGTCACAAAGTGGTGTCAGAAGTGGGATTGCTAAAGTATGTGCTCTTACAGTACGTAGTGCTGTGTTGAACACGGAACCTAAGAGGTATTCGGAGCTTACCGCAAGTTCCTACGTGGACTTTGCGTGTGCCCGTATGTATCTGTAGTGTCACTGTTACGCATACAAACTCCTCTGAGAGTGTCGACCTCAGTTCGACTGCGTATGCTGTTACGGATCCGTCCAGGATTGTCCGTTCCCTTTCACACCCTCACTGACCGTACTCAGTCAGTTTACCCTTTGCCTTTTTCCTTCCTGCCCTTACCTAAGAACACCCTATGAACACTACCTCCTTACCCTGATTTCTTCCCTATCCTTCCTACTGTCTCCGTACAAATTACGCACGGGATACGACTCACAATCTGGACCGTTGGAAGACTTCCCTTGCCGTCTACGCAGCACCACAAACAGCCCAAACACGGGGAGACGTCCTACGTGTACGGAGCAGTAACTAGCCAGATCCTCTACGGATACGGAGCAGCCCAGATACGAAGAAGAAGTCGTATGGATACGAGCAGAAGTACGAGCAGCCCGGAGCACTACGAGCGTCCGTGGCCGTACTCCCTTCTCAGCGTCTGGATCAGCCTCCGCGGTACGATCACCTGTGTTGTGGCTACAAGAAGCATCATCCACAACCAGTACGAGTCGAAGCCGAAGTCCATTACGTGTACGAGCAGTCCTACCTGTGTGTACCAGACTTCCGCTACTAACGGTCTCCATCACGAAGAAAGAAGCAGACGTAAGCCCTACGTGCAGCTCTACGAGCAGCCACACTTGCACTGAACACGTTCCGTTCAGGTGCATTGGTGGGCCTACGTGTGTCGTTGGTGAGCCCTTTTTAACCATACCTCCTTCCCTCCACCCTTTCACCTTAAGCCCTTCCTTTGAGCCGCGTAACTCGCAAACCTGTTTCCTTTCGTTCTGTCCTTGCCTTCCACATGGACAGAGCACAGAGGAGCAGATGTTGGTGGTCAGACGCCTTACCCCGCGTCGTTGACCCCTTTCGACGACACCATACCGTGAGTATGAGCAGTCTACGGTCGTCATGCGTTCCGCTTACGGAGCCTATTAAGTATCCGACTACGTGGAATCCCGACACGTTTAGTCATTTGGAGGACGTTTCCTCGCCACGTCCGTCCTTCCCTTTTGAGCGTCAAATGCTCTTCCCTACCTCCTCTTTCCCCCCAACGAGCACATTCCTGTCCGTTGACCATTCCGTTCCCATCCTTCCCTCCGTGTAAGACCCTCATGGATGGAGAAGAAGCCGCTACGAGATGTGGGACACACCGCTACATCAACCGCTCCACACCCCTTAAATGAGGGGATGCCCGCATGGGCGCCTAGCAGTGACCGGATGTATCCGCCTTCGTCTACGTAAGACTACGAGCAGCCAGAAGAGCAGAAGACTCCTAGCCGTACCCAGGAGAGCTGACCCCGTCAATAGTAAGACTATGAGCAGTACGTTGCGATGACGCCGCCGAGCCGCAACCGGAAGTATCCGCCCTGTCTACGTAAGACTACGAGCAGCCAGAAGTGCAGAAGACCTTAGCCGTAGCCAGGAGAGCCGACCCAGTTGTTAGTAAGTCTACTTGCAGCAATTCGGAGTGTAAGTTGAATTCCGTGCATAGTGAATCCTGTCGCAATTTGACATTATATGTGGTGTGATATCTGGAAAAAAACTTGATACTGATAACGTGCTGTGCGTACAGTCCCTCTTGAAAAACTGAGTGTTGACTCGTATGGTCAAATACACCTGATTTGAATCGAACTGTACCAGACCCAGTTTCGTCTGACCTCGACTCCAAATCCAAGTGCATGATGGATATTTTCCACGGGTATAAATTCCCGGATTGGGTCGTAATGTTCTCACAACAGAAAGCAGTCCAGCCGCCACCTGTGAGAAGCGTAACACGAGCACCAGCCCGATGGCCAGTTACACCCCAACCGCAGACTTGGTTATCGCTGTAACCACACCAATCACCATTGGAGGACTACAGATGGCCGCCTTAGTAAGCAGCGGAGCCGCCGTTTCTTCCATTGCCGCCTCTTGCTTGGCCGCAATGCCCGAAGAACATCGCCCTGCGCTCCTGCCCAACCAGCCCCTACCCAGACTGGTCATGTGCGACGGTCAACTGGTTCGTCCGGTGGGCCGGTGCGAAGCAGAAGTGAAGTTCGGAGGAGCCTTACTCCCACATCCGTTTTGGGTCGTCCCGTATTCTGTGGCCTCCGTGGTGGTGGGTGCCGACTTCCTGGCATCCCATCACCACTGCATGTTGGATTTCCACCGCGGATGTCTAATAGGATGTGCCCCGGTTTCTGATCCAGCCCCACGGGACTATTTTGAAACACCCCTCCGAGTCCTGGAGCATTCCACACCGGACGCAGCCAGACCCCTGGAACACCCAGCGCCGCCAGCACCACCACCAAGGACAGAGGATGTCATAATTGTGGGCTCGTCGGATGAAGATGATAATCCCGACTACCTCATGTAACTATGTCACGAGTTGTGCCTCAGTGTCCCCTCTCGCTGTTTTGTTTTTTCCCACACAAGTGCCTCTTTGTGTCCCAGACTTTGGCCGTATTGGACTATGTATCCTGTCAGCCCAGTTTGACTACTTCCATTGCCTGAGTCATATGTTTGGATGCATTTTCCTAGCATCACTTGTGTACTTTGTATAATTATTTTCTTTTGACACATGGATTTAATTCCGTTTTGAGTGAACTGAAAGACTTTCGTACCCTAAATTCTGTTTTGTCTGTACCATGTGTCATACTGTGTGTCTGGGTATGATCTATTCTTTGCGTGTGCATTGCTTTTGTTTCTCCTCCCGCCTTCGTATTGTTTAATCCTTGGCGGAGTCTCCCTGGCGAGGTGTGTGACAGTACCAGCTGCAACCCACTACCCCATTTCTTGCCTTGAGTGATATGACTGTAAAATCCCCCCTTTGCCTTGACACTGTAAACACGCCCACCTCTGATTGGCTACTATCGGAAGTCCCATCATGCTGTGGGGTTGTCAAGTAACTATATAAGCCACGGGAGCCAGTCATTCGGGGCCTCTCCCAGTCCAGGAGAATATCCTGGCTGGGGTGGTCAAGACTGTGGGTCGCCATGCACTGTCAGCATGCCCCTGGTCGCAACCTTTCCCTTTCCTACGTTTACCCCTCTCCTTCCTCGCAGTGAATAAACACCCAGATCATACGTAGCCTCTGTTTGCTTTAGCATCCCCTCTGCTCCGGTCATAGACGTGGGTCTATGTGTCCATCCTGTCACAGTATATATACCTTGGCAGCTCCTGTTGAGCTAGCCTGCATTTTCTGACCTAAAAAGTTTTATGGAGTTAATTAGGAGATTATGATTTCACTTGTAACCACTTCGTAAAAGTGTCAGTTTGTCTACCATCTTGAATTCAAAATGTCCCCCATTTTAGCTTCGCCTCCTTTCACATTTCTGCTGAGAACTGCTGAGAGAAAGTGTTCGGAATCCCGTTTGTACGCACCCCAGCCCACGCCCAACAGGCTAACATTGTTGAGCGAACCGTGCAGACCATGACAGTGTATTGGAAGGCTACCTTGGAAATGCAGGACTAGGCCGAGCACGGATGTGACCCCGGCCCTCTTACATTTTGGGATCCTTTGGGCGGCAAACGATCTCAAACCTTACGTTATACCCCCACCCGACGCGACGCTCCCGCCACACCGTGACCTTCCTTCCTTCCTTCATCAATCCACACCAACTCCATTTTGCATGGTAGTGGAATTTGAAATGAAATCAATCCTTTTCTACTTTCAGATAAGTGCAAGCTCGGGTGCAAGGTTAGAAATGGCAGAAGTCCAGGAAGAAGTTGTCCAAAATGTTGACTTTTGGTCCGACTTGGAGTTCAGAACGCAGATAGACCTCCCGATCTACTTACGAAACCTCTTAACATCATCGGGATATGATTCTGACGTTACTCTAGAGGGACTTACTAGCGAGGACATTACAGGCATTGAAGAGTTCTGCAAGGATTCCTTTGCTGATCTCATTCCCGTAGATGAAAAGCGGAAGTACTTTCCCATGCTAGTCAACGTCACCAGCCCAGGCAATGCAGGAGGCAGCAGTTGTTTGCGCATTTTGCCTGGTCACAGAAAGCTGCTGTTCACGGTGGCGCAGAAACTGAAGGAACGTGGCAGGCAACGTATGTGATGAGGATATCCGACATCCCAGCACATCATGAAGATGATTATGATACAGTACATGACCTTTATATTTTACACACAAAAAAGTGAGTTAATGAAAGTGTAATGTTGAAAATTATCATTTTGTGAGTTACATTTGATTGCATTGTACTTATGGTGCAATTATGATCATCATGTTTTAAAATCGAATAAAAAATTTAATTAACATCTTTAGAATATTATTCATAAAATCGTGGCTGGGCTGTTCGACCCGCATTCAAAAGGCGTCGGTCTAAACATGGTTGATTGGTGCCTGGTGGATCCGAACCGCAACGACTGAAAAGATCAAAGACTCCCATATGGGTTCGCACGGTTGTTGTCGTTCGGTCGTTCGACCCGCATTCAAACGTGGCTGATTGGTCGATCCGATCCCCAACGACCAACGACGTCCGTCTGAATGTGGGTTCACACGGGCGTTGTCGTTAGGTCTTTCGGTAGTTCGACCGGCATTCAATAAACGGGGTCGGTCTAAACATGGCTGGTTGTTCGATCCGATCCCCAACGACCCAACGACCAACGACGCCCGCGTGAACCCGACCATATTTGCAAACGGATCGGTTAAATTCCGCTCTTGTGAAATAAACCGGCCCATATTCGCTTCAGCAAGGTCAAGAGCGTGTCAGTTTGTCTGGAATAGTCGGGGAGGACAGCTGCTGAGTGGACGGGATCGTCGGTGTCAAGAAGTGTGGCCCCAACGAATCGACAGGTAGGCCTCATTAATTGGGGTTAACAGTGCTGATTATTTGGGAAAAAATACTCCTCAATAAGTGATGATGTATTTCGTGCATCATTTTGCAATCACCTTCGATTTTGGCAAAATTAGCGTCATGTCGTAGCGTCCATGCATGTACAGTTTGTAGGCTACTGTACGTAACCGTGTTTATCTGTACGACGTGTAATTATAGCAAATTATTACACATTGTTATTACGCAACAATGTGACAGCTGCTATTTTCAAAAAAAAACTGGTCATATACAGTATAGTAATTAGTCAAATGCCTATAATGCCCAGCAGTTTTGATGAGAGCACCGATCTCATTGTTGCTTAACAATTGCGTAATTAAGTGACAGTTGACAAATTATATCTTGCGAGGCAATTATTTCGTTAATCGTTGAGTCGAGGTCATTCGCACACAATGGAATTTTTAAAAACTTGCTCCTTCCTCAGAAGGGCGTAAAAATTCAGATGTTTTTTAAAAAACATAACGCGGTTTATAATTTTATATCGGGCATTATTCGGGAATTATGTGTACCGTATGGTGTCATATGTTGTGTAATGGTTGCTTTTATCTTCTTTTTTTTCCAGTGCTCGGACAAAAATATCCTGTGCGACCTTTCCATAACCAAAGTGATTCCCCCACGTGATTTCCCCACATTTAACTTGCAACTTGAGGGTAAAAAAGATGGCAGCATTTCTCAGTTCAAACTGATCCTCGAATGGGATCACAGGTGACTTTAATTACAACGCATTTAACGTCAATTGATTGGATCCACACTAATTACATTCGACTTAATTACCTAATTGCTACTAATTGCTGAAACTCAGTAGTCGTCATACAGTACTACTATACGAAACTCTGTCCTCGTCGTATTAGACTGTCCAACTCCGTCGTCGTCGCTCGGGTATATTGGCTTGGGTATAGGCTACGTCATCGTCACAATCAACGTTGTCATTGCCAACTACCGGTACCCCATGTCGTCAGCCAGGTCCCCATGTTGTCGTCACCGTCAGTCAGGACACGGCGTCGACCTCCTCACTGTGAAACCTCTTCGTCGTCACCTACAACTATATGGGACGCCACATACGTTGTCATAGCTCGACGATCCAGACACGTCAGTCATCCTGGGACACCATGTTGTCATCACCGTACACTCCGATGCTCCGTCGTCATTCACAACTCTGCTGTCATCAACATCAACTCTAGTGGGCACGTTGTCATCACGATTTGGTCCTCTCCAAAAGTGCGAGGGAGAGATAGACTCTGATGTTCCTCCTGATATGTGAAAGATAATTGTGATCTTATGTGGTTTACATGGTTATTCTGCAACATACTAACGAGAGGGAGGGAAAATAAATGATGCAACCAGAACTGACCATGATAAACCGATAAGAAAATTATTAACATAAGTTGAATGCAATTGGTGTGGATCCATTTATCAGAAAAATTATTATCAATTTTGAAAATAATTTTTAACTTCCATGTGTTAAACGCAATGTCATTACCCATTTCATCTCACCTTTGACCTAACGTGACCATGATGGTAATTACCCATTTTATGTCCAATGATGCCCTTTGACCCTGATGGCCACTCCCCATTCTCCTTCATCTCCAACGATGCCCTTTGACCTAACGTGACCTTAAAAAGTCCCGCTTGCCTATCTGCAATGCTGCCCCTTTTGTCATTCCCCATGTCTCCCCACCTCCAATAATGCCTTTTGACCCAATGTGACCCTGATGATGATGACCTAATGGGCCACCTGGTGGACGCTGGACCATCTTCATCACTGAGATGTCACGACCCAGAGATGCCCCATCCCATCAAGGAGGACCACCAGCAGAAGTGCATGAAAGTTGAAAGATGACAGCAATGTGCACAACTCGTAGGGGCCGTATAATAGTGTGTAAGGTCATGCATTAGGTCATATGAGGTATGACCATAATGCAGCAGTGCCTTACACGCTGGAACCATATGCGAGTGTGTCATCGCATAGTGTCTTTATCTTTCAACTTTAAACACGAGGTACCACATCAGCTCATCACCGTTCAGATGACAGGAATTTTAAAGCAGTCATTTTGGCAGAAAAAAATAGTAAAATTTGGATTAAAGAAATTTTTTGCGCTGAAATTATTTTAAAATTTGAAATGATTTGAAAGAAAATTGCATCGATTCTTTTTTTAGAGTAGCAGGGTCTGTGATGGTCACCGTTCACTCTGAAACTAAATTACGCATTCCTTCAAATTCAATTTGCAATCAGGCTGTAATTACTATCAACTTCCAGTCATTAAATCCACCATTTGCATATTTACAGTACCTTCCATCACCAATTACGGATTCTAATTTAAATTCTTGAAACTGCTGCTTCTTAATTATTCAGTTCGAGTGCTCTGAATAATTTCCTATTTATGTAATGTCAATTAAATTTAAACATTCATTGAATTCAGGTGTTTATGGTGACCATCAAATCTCGCGATGCGATGCTTGCGTTTGTTTTTGTCTCTTCCAGTGCGCAAGAGGATTGGTGAGCTATTTAACAAATTTCATATTTGAGAGAGTGACAAAAAAACGTATTTAAAAAAATTCAAGTAACATCCTTCAGATGACACACTCTCACTTTTGAAATGTAATTTTTTGCCAGAAATTAATTTTTTGCTACATGACGCCCTGCTTTAAACTTTTTTGAATCCGGCACTATGATGAAATCTGGCTTTTCAGTTTTGAATTGAACAATGAATTTAAAATGGTTTGCATAATTACATCGAACGATGCATTAAAATTTGGCACAGGGTCAGAAGTGAATGTATGGTGCCTTTTAAACTTGCCTCAATTTTATTACGACGGCTTCAACTCACTCATTTTGGCTAATTTTTGCTCATGACCCTGATAATTTTTGCATTTTAAATTTTTCAAGTGTATATATCTTCATAATGGTATTTATCTTTGTGTTTTTCGTACACAAGGGTATTTTTCGTACACAAGGGTATTTACGGCTCCCAAGGTATTTACACTCTCTACGATATTTACGCCCTTTATGATATTTACGCCCTCTGAGATATTTACGCCCTCTACGATATTTACGCTCTCTACGATATTTACGCTCTCTAAGGTCTGACGCAGTGTATTTATCTTGTCTGAGTGTATTTATCTTGTCTGAGTGTATTTATCTTGTCTGAGTGTGTTTATCTTGTCTGAGTGTATTTATCTTGTCTGAGTGTATTTATCTTGTCTGAGTGTATTTCTCGGCCCAATCTATAGAAATGATATAACAATATTAATAGATAAACATTAGATTAAACCGCGATCTAATTGAGCCGCAGTTTAAAACCAGTTTTTGCAATCCACCCTACGAGTTGGAGCTTTGTCGTAGCGGTGTGGCTTTCAACTAATCCAACTCAACTTTGATTTTGACATTTTCTTTTAGGGCTACTAATGCTCCAGTCTCATTTTAGGCACATTCGCATTGGGATTAATTCTGCGACAGGTACAACATAAATTGCTTGATTTTTGCATGATGGTTTCACAAGTACGACTCGTCGAAGCAACGCTTAAAAGTCCTTCACATTACAATAAGCATTGGGAAGACGACACATTAACCATACTAGATAACACAGCGCAACAAAAAAAAACTTTCGGCGTGTTATTCGGAAACCACTATGCACATCATGTTAGTAGGACCCAAAGTAGCTGGGAAACGCCCGGGATTTCTCTCCCAAAATCTGCAGTGGGTCAGGGTGACCAAAAACCCGAAAAATTCAAAATATTGACGTTTTTTGGCCTATTTCCAGGTCTGGCAACCACTGTAAGTTTCGGATTTTGTTTTTGCTGGCATTGGGTGTTACCTGGGTCTAGTCTGAAGCCACTATGGTGTTTAAAGTCAATCTTTTATAGAAACTGTGGTTTTCCAGGGTCCTTTTTATGGAAAAAATTCCGTTTTTTGGTACTTTTTTGTCAATTTTTTGGGAACAGTGTATGGACTGTTTTTTAAAAAAAGTGTAGCGTAATGGGCTCTTTAGAGACCCTACAATCAAGGAGTAATAGTAGAACTTTCCTATGCAACCCTAGTACGCGTGTGCAAAAGCCAAATCTAGGGTAAAATCGCGTTTTTTCGCATTTTTGGTGATTTGACTTCTTTCAACATTTAAAACCAAATATTCCTCGGCTATAAAATATATGAATTCTTCTTAGTCTAGCAAACTGTCAGGGACCCCCATAGTATGGAAAAAGACTGCGATTTCCATAAGCAACCCATGTACGCGTACGCGTACAAAAAAAATACACGCGTACANCTTATGGAAATCGCAGTCTTTTTCCATACTATGGGGGTCCCTGACAGTTTGTTAGACTCAGAAGAATTCATATATTTTATAGCCGAGGAATATTTGGTTTTAAATGTTGAAAAACGTCAAATCACCGAAAATGCGAAAAAACGCGATTTTACCCAAGATTAGGCTTTTGCACACGCGTACTAGGGTTGCATAGGAAAGTTCTACTATTATTCCTTGATTGTAGGGTCTCTAAAGAGCCCATTACGCTACACTTTTTTTTAAAAAAAAGTCCATACACTGTTCCCAAAAAATTGACGAAAAAGTACCAAAAAACGGAATTTTTTCCATAAAAAGGACCCTGGAAAACCACAGTTTCTATAAAAGATTGACTTTAAACACCATAGTGGCTTCAGACCAGTCCCAGGTAACACCTAATGCCAGCAAAAACAAAATCCGAAACTTACAGTGGTTGCCAGACCTGGAAATAGGCCAAAAAACGTCAATATTTTGAATTTTTCGGGTTTTTGGTCACCCTGACCCACTGCAGATTTTGGGAGAGAAATCCCGGGCGTTTCCCAGCTACTTTGGGTCCTATTAACATGATGTGCATAGTTGTTTCCGAGTAACACGCCGAAAGTTTTTTTTTGTTGCGCTGTGTAATTAACTGGGTAAGTCCTAACCTCTAGTCATGATGTCATGCCCCAAAATTCTGGCCTCGCAAAATGTTACATACTTATTTTTTTACTTTTGCGGATGTCCAGCATTGAAGCCCGGGACGTTCCCACAAAGAAGACTGCCATCGTGCCATCATTTTACATCCAACTCGTTATGTGTAAACACATAACAAAATGTAAGTCTGATTACGTGAATTACTACTGGTTACAGCACTTAATGAAAAAAATTCACAATTTGCATGAAATATATTATTTGATGACATTCATTCAGATTTGATAAAATTTGCACGAATTTTTTGCCAGTTGACAGGTTAACAGTGATGGTCACTGTTCACACTGAAACTAAATGCATTCCATTAACTTCGAGTATTACATAATTTGCAATCATGCTCTATCTCAATATCAGTTCCCAGTCAATTAAATAATTTGCTTATTTGCAGGAATGTTCAATCCCATATCATTACATGATTTAAAAAATTATATGTAGAAATGCTGATTCCTTTTAAATTATTCAATTCAAGTATGCTCAATCATATTTATATGTAATATCAATGTATTTAATTTAAATATTAATGTCAGGTGTTAAATGTATCATCCTTGAGTCAGGCGGTGGGAGTCCAATGCGCAAGATGATCAGTAAAAAAATCATCATCTTGAGAGAGTTTAAAAAATTAATTTTGAATTAAATAAGTAACGTCCTTTCAAATGACTGCTCTCACCTTTTGCAGCTGTAACTTTGCAAATATTATTGCCAGAAATTAAATTTGTGCTACATGAAGCCTGCGTTAAATTTTGAACGATCAAATGATCAAATCCGACATTAAATTTTTGAATCGAATAAAAATGCGTTTAAATTTGAACTGAATTTAAAATGCATTTAAAATTTTCAACAGGCTCAGATATGAATGTGTGCCTTTAAAACGTGCCTGAATTTTATCACTGCTTCAATTCAGTCTGGCTAAATTTTTTGCTTACGAGCCTGATAATTCTGCATTAAAATTTGCATAATTTTTTCCAGTGTATTTCTTCTGCTGTTCTAGAGGCAAAGACATAGATTTCCAAATATTCCGTTTCGAGCCATTCTAAGGCGTAATTTTCCTGTACTAACAACCATCTGCATATCCCGTTATTTAATAGTGTATAATAAATAACTTTATGATCAGGATCAGGATCATATACTTCATGACACTGATTTGTTTTATCGGTTCGATGCAGCATGTGGCAGGTGCAGTGAAGCAACGTTTGATGGGCCGGTACTGTATCGTTTAATTAGCATCATATGATACCAAATGCCAATTACGGCTGTTACGCAGTTCTATATATTCAGCTATTACATCAAGTTTCACTCCGCACGACTCACCCAATTGTAAATCTTTTTAAAATGGGGATCCCGTCAATGAAAATACAATTTTCACGCTTCAAATGATAACTTTGTAGTTTATGCCGTCAAATAAATAGTAGTTTTCTAGCCTCTTGATGCACTTGTACTGTACACTGACAATCAAGGTGGCGCGTTGGACTTCTGTGAATAATGTTTTATTACGCGACTGTACGTAACAATAAAGCAGTATAGTTCTTCCGCCAATGGCAGTCGGATTGCAGCATCATGAAACCCCCAACACAGCACCTGCTCCGGTCGCTTTGGGTGCGTATAAAAGGAGCTGATCTGTCCAATGAGAACCATTATTCTGTTTCATCCCATCTATCTGCTTTGACTTGGCTGCTGAATAGAAAGCAACAGACACGACCATTTGCAGGAGTTCAGGATGTCTGCTGCACTCAAGATAGTTGCGCTCGTACTACCGGTACTGCTGATGGTCCATGCTGCCTCAACGGATAGTGGTGGCTATGCACTTGCAGGTCTGTATACAATATCACGTTTGCACTGAATGTTTGTCAAAAGCGAGTTTTATATTCACTTATCATGGTTGGACCCAACATATGAACCACTGTTTCGCATTTTACTTGGAATTTGTGTTGTCAGATTTTTGTTTGCATTCCCCCCATCACTTGTGCCTTGATATTATCTAAACTTTGTGACCTTTCCAGCTATAAAAGTACACGTCACATGCGATAAGTACTGCAAGACTGGAAATCCATTCGATCTGAACCCTATGGACGCTCGTTCCAGTGATATGAAGAGAGTACAGAAAAATTGCGACAACCTTTGCTCTGATCCAAAATACGAGCCAATTCCAGTCGAGAAGTAACAAGACGTGAAGATTACACAGATGGCGGAATAAAATGTGCGTCAAATCCAGACATGTGTGAGGGAAGAACCACAATAAAATAGCTGTGATTTGAAGCACTTGATCGCCTAGTGCCTCCCGCGCGACGCGTCTGAGAGCACCCGTTCTTCATCTATGAACCCCCTCTAGATGGCGTTTCCGGACACGGGTTCCTCTGTGAAATATTTTTGTCTTGTTCCCCTCTATTACCCCTAGAAGTTTCTAAAGATAGCTCGGAAACACCCTGTATATAATGTATAATAATGGATACCCGCATGATAGGCCTCCTTATGTGTAGGGGATCATATTTTCGTGTACCGTCTTTAATCATTGCCTGCGCTGTGTTGGAGTTTGTGGGAGGAAACAGGAGAACCCCGAGAAAACCCACGCTAACACGGAGAGAACCCGGAAATTGTAGGATCTGTAAGTTGGGATGCCAATTTTCCCCAATGTTAGTAAAAATGAATTGAGTCAGTTGGTTGTGTACTATTAACCGCAAAAGTAATGTCGCCATGTTAGGTGATGCCGTCCGCGACTTTTTGTTTATCCGCCGCGTTCAGGGGGCACTTCCAGTAACAGTGCGACACTACTTCTGCGGTTAATAGTATCATCGGTACACGAATAATATGCTGTTGGATAATATTATTCAGTACAGTAGGTTTACTTGTATAGCAGTCTGGGATTTGGGAACTGATCTGACATGCTTGGATGATGGCTGGCAGCAGATGTATGAGGCTGGGATAACAGGATATCAGGCTCTGTCAAACCACTCCTCTTCTGCGGTCACTACATGACTTTGAGAAATTAGGCTTTAGCACTCTAGGTCGGTTTTTATTTTTTAAAGGAGTAGAGCCACAAAAGGCTAAATTCATCTAATAAAAGTTAGCGGCAGCGCTGTAGCTTCCGCTAAAATTTGCAGCTGTTTAGCGACAGCGACGCAGCGAAGTCAAGTGTTCTGTAAGCGGATTAGCTGTTAGTGAAGCAGATTTTTCGATTAGCTGTGCCCACCACTGGTGAATCATAAAGTCTGACTAGCAGGATACTCGTTCTTCTCACGGGAACTGACATATGATGAATTGTGTGAATGGTGGTAGTTTGTACAACCTGCAAATAGTGAGCTGAGGCAGAGGGTCTGAAATAGAGAAAACGCGGATGCTGCGTAATCTCCCTCACATCATATTTTAGTGACTTGCCAACCCACGTAACACAATTTGCACATTTATTGCTTAAAGAAAGGTCCCGAACATCAGGTACTCAACTGTGAAGAACGTGTCGTTAAGCAGCAAGTCCTTCACTTCACAGTCTTATCTCATCCCACACTATTAGAACACAAAATGTTTGTGCCTGCCATACTCCTGTGTATTGCACGCAGGGGTTTGCTGAATGCATCATGGTTAAAATAAAATAAGAATAGTTAAAGCTGCATTAACTAAGGTTTGAATCAAAATAATAAAAATTACCATATATAGATTTTTAGTATAGAAAAAGCCTTATATTTCTTGGTTTGAAAGAAATATCGACATTTTTTCGGACATTCAATTTTAATTCTACATTTTGGCGATGCACGGATAATCCATACCCGGATAATAATCAGGAGTGCAGGTACTTATTAAAGACTACTATATCCACAACCGAAAATCGAAATAATCCCAAATTCTGAGCACTTAGACTTTTTTAAAAAAAGTGCAGTTTTCGGACTTTTTCCTGAATCTGTAGCACCTAAGTTATTGGTGGGCCAAGTTTCAGACCTCTCAGTAGTCCGGAAGTGGTTTAGGTAGCCGTGGCATACCTAAGGACTCGCTTTCCCACTTTGAGAAAGTAAGTATAGACGAGAGATTCCAGGGGCAATCAGCCAGAGAGTGGGAGGTGGGGAGAATGGTGATGACTCCCATACATAAAATGCACTCCCACACAAATGTACATGCTGAAATACAGCTTGGAGCATCGGTTATCCGAACACCGATCAACCGAACCATCGGTTAACCCAGCGGTTTTCAAACTGGGGTACGCGAACACAATTTTGGGGGGTACGCGAAAGATTTCGTGCAATGGCGTCCGTTCTCTACATTTGTGGGGGGAAATGAAAAAAAAAATGTGGGGAAAAAAATAAACCCTGGTATCTTACGAACGATAAGTGGAAAACATGTGGAAATATCGAGAGGAGAGATGGGAGGGAGGGTTTGGCTGGAAGTGAGAAGCCTATTCACGTCGCTGTTGAGTCAAAACCGCGTATAACTCGCTTTTCGACCGATTTCGGATTTTTGATTCTGAAAATGAGGCATTTTGCGCTGCATCTGCCATCAAAACGGCGTAATTTTTTCCCCAATAGGAGCGAAGATATATGGCCAGGTTAAAACATTAACTCTCAATGCAAGTGTGTAATTTTCTTATTCAGTTTTTTTTGCTCTCCTGAAAAATGAGTATTACTCAAAGTTACACCACGTAACTTTGAATAATACTCATTTTTCAGGAGAGCAAAACCCGTTCGCTTAACCCAGGGCTTCCCAAACTTTTTGTCGAATTTTAAATTTGTACCCCCATTCACACCCTACCATATAATACGTAGTATTGTGAGCACTAATTATTACCAATTAGTGTGATGGGTGTGCTTGCTTGCTTGCGCACAAGTGGTCAATGATTGGGACAAGTGACGTCAATTTGAGCATCAAGTCGTTTTCCACAGTCGTCGATTCCAGTATTTCGTTTTGATGAAAAGCCGTCTTCACATAAATAGGTTGTGGCAAATGGAATCAAGTGTTTCAAAGCACAGCCTGGGGCCATTGCCAGGATAATCGTCGATGCTTTTCCGCCCAAAAGGCGACGAGGGTTTTATTATGTCCAAATTCCTGTTTGAAATTTCCATCTGTCGAAATTTTGATAATTTTTTTCTTGGTCCTGTACCGACATGTTTGGAATTGGCAATAAAATATCAAACGGGTGTTCCTTATCCAATTCACTCACGTGTCCATTTCGGGAAAATGGTTCCTAAACTGCTGAGCCAGTTGTAGCACTATAATCACTAACATATCTGGGAGTAAGTGGGCAGTTGTTTTGCACCTGGGAGATGTGTATAATTTGCAGTTCCAAGGTCCTGCATATTGATCCCACCTGGAAGTAATTTATAGCGTCGCTGTGGAGTCAAAACCACGTAACTTTGAATAACACTCATTTTTCAGGAGAGCAAAAAAACTGAATAAGAAAATTACACACGGGCATTGAGAGTTGATGTTTTAACCTGGACCATATATCTTCGCTCCTATTGGGCAAAAAATTACGCCGTTTTGATGGCAGATGAGCGCAAAATGCCCCATTAATTTACCAGAATCAAAAGCCCGAAATCGGTCGAAAAGCGATTTACGCGGTTTTGACTCCACAGCGACGTGAATAGGCTTCTCACTTCCAGCCAAACCCTCCCTCCCATATCTCCTCCGGATATTTCCACATGTTCTCCACTTATCGTTCATATCCTTAGATACCAGGGTTTATTTTTTTCCCCCACATTTTTTTTTTTTCATTTCCCCCCACAAAATGTAGAGAACGGACGCCATTGCACGAAATCTTTCGCGTACCCCCCAAAATTGTGTTCGCGTACCCCAGTTTGAAAACCGCTGATATACTTCATGGTACTTCTATGCACTGATTTGTTTTATTGTCTTCGATGCAGCATATGGCAGGTGCAGTGAGGCAGCGTTTTATGTACCGGTATACTGTACAGTTCAATTAGCATAGTATGTTACCATAATATGCAATTACGGCTGTTACGCAGTTTTATATTCAGATATTACAAGAAGCCCTCACGACTCACCCAATTGTAAATCTAAAATGGGGATCCCGTAAATGAAAATACAATAATTTTCACACTTCAAATGATAACTTTGTAGTTTATGCCGTCAAATAAATAGTAGGCCTATACCAAAGTTTTCTAGCTGCTTGATGCACTTGTACTGTACACTGACAATCAAGGTAGAGCGGTGCACTTTGATTAATGTTTTATTATGCGACTGTACATACGTAACATATAACTATGTGAGTGTAATAAAAAAGTACAGTTCTTCCGCCAATGACAGTGATGCAGGTGTATGTCGGATTGCATCATCATCAAACCCACAACACAGCACCTGCCCCGGTCTCTTTGGGTGCGTATAAAAGGAGCTGATCTGTCCAATGAGAACCCTTATTCTGTTTCATCCCATCTATCTGCTTTGACTTGGCTGCTGAATATAGAAGACAACGGACACGACCATTTGCAGGAGTTCAGGATGTCTTCTGCATTCAAGATAGTTGCGCTCGTACTACCGGTACTGCTGATGGTCCATGCTGCCTCAACAGCTGAGAATGGTGCGCGTCCCCCAGGTCTGTATACATACAATATCACGTTTGCACTGAATGTTTGTCAAAAGCGAGTTTTATATTCACTTATCCTACATGGATCCAAAATATTAACCACTTTTATACTTTGAATTTGTGTTGTAAGATTTTTGTTTGCATCCCCCCCCCCCCATCAATTGTGCCTTATTTATATTATCTAAGCCTTGTCACCTTTCCACAGGGATTCCAAGATCATATTTGCACGCCACATGCGATAAGTACTGCAAGACGCGAAATCTATTCGATCTCAACCCTATAGATACCAGTAATATGAAGAAAACACTGAAAGATTGCAACAAAGTTTGCTCTAGTCCAAAATACAAGCCAGTAAGTACATCCAAGAAGTAAATGACGTGAAGATTACAGAGAAGGCGGAATAAAATGTGCGTCAAATCCAGGCATGTGTGAGGGAAGAACCTCAATAAAATAGCTGTGATTTGAAGCACTTGATTATTGCTGAGTATCATTCATTTGAAGGAATTCCATGTTCTGCATGTATCTGCATAATACACAGCATATTAGAACACTGTTGTGCACATTATAAAGTGCGGTGATTAATAACCTACACGAATCATGCACAGTATTCTTCGCCAGCTTGCATCAGGGCCATCGTCGACGTGAGGTGCTGTACTCTTCATCGTCCTGTGACGATGTGTGGAAAAGAAGTGGGCTTCGGTGCAGTTTAGCCCCTCAAAAATCTTGCAGGCTTCTATGATACATTTTCTGAATTTACTCGATGAGCTGAGTCGAATGACACTCTTCCTGTAGTGGGCGAAAATGTTTGGTTAAAGAGTAGGCCTTAAAGAAAGAGTTGTTCATATCTGTAACTATTGTTATTTCCAAGTGAAAAGGGTGGGACACCCTGGTCAAAAAGGGGGTCTGGGGGGTGTCGTTAGTCTTTTGTTTCTCCCCACCCTCTCGTCATTTTAGTGTCATCTTCATGTCTGTAAATGTAAATCGACAGAGCTTCAAATATATCAGTAAAAGCCATCGATGCAACTTATCCAGTTTTCGAGTACAATGGAGGTGAAATTTCACCCCCTTTTTGCAAGGAGCCCCCGTATTTTGTCCAACCCCTGTACATGTCACTCACACGGAAATATGATTTCTTGATATTTCATCTTTTATTACTCTGCCGTATATAGTGTATAATTTTTCTCATGACAAATCATACTGCGAACTTGAACATCATTCTACTTGGTTTCCTTTAATTTTTGTCAACATGCTCGAAATTTAGTCGTCCGAAACATATTACAACCGTTCAGTTCATTGATATTAATTTTGCCTGATATTTCATTTAAATGAAAATGGTGGAAAAGACTGAAAAGGCTGCAAAATACTAGATAATTACAACTGGCAAATAACCCAACAGTGTATTTGGGGATTACTTGAATCATAATTATCAATAATTATAGTCGATACGTATGTACAGGGTGCATAAATTTGACCTATATCGTCGCTTTGGGGGATCGGTGATATGCATTAGAGGGCTTCCAGGCGAAAATTTTAACTATAGGAATTGTGGGTCTCCACAGAAAATTACCGAGATAATTATCATTAAATAAAAAGTGCGTTAGACTTTAATACCAACTCGTATGTTTCGTTTCAGATTACTGCTTACGATACTTCCATCGCCTAGGCCCTGTAGACCTAATATGATCGTAAATTCAAATTAAATTACATGGTTAAATTCAAATTCCCTCGCGGCAATGGCGTATCCAACAGTCACTAGTGACGTCACGGCGAAAGAGTTTCGGGTGCATCTTTTTCAAACAAAGGCAAGACTTCTACAGAGCTCGAGGGTTTTTTAAAATATTGTTATGTACTCCTCCTGGCCTGAAAAATAATCTAAGAAAATACGTGAACAAGATGAGGAGATTGAATAATGAATGATCTGTTATAATAATTAATGTTACGTCCAGCACTTTCCAGTCGATTTTGATTTTTGTTGTTATATTATGTTGATCTGTAGATCCAATATGGTACATCCTGGGAGTAGAAGGATCGCTGGAGACGATGAACACAGGGGTCAACCGCAAGAAGAGCATACCCCCGGTATCTTAGAAAACCTAGACCAAAAATGTATCTCGAATTATGTAACACTTCACTCAAAAAATATATATAGTTGAACAAACCAAAAACATGTTTAATTCAACCAAATAGGAAGGTTAATATAGAACCTGCTAAAGTTTTGGTTGAAGTAACCAAAAATATTTGGTTGTCGTTCTACAAAAATATTTGGTTGATGTAACCAAAATTTTCGTTGACATGGTGTACATTAGGTTGTAGTAGCTAAGGTTTTGGTTGAAACGATCGCATAGGCCCTTTACCCTTCAACCAAAATGTTTTGGTTATACTTCAACCAATTCTGTTTTTTTCAATTCAGCTAAGATTTTGGGGAAAGCAACCAAATCTCACTCAACCAAATAGTTTTGGTTACTGTAACCATTTCGGTTTTTTCAGTGTTCAAAGCCCGGCAGTGAAATCAGCAAGATATGGGCGACCAGCGGGAGGGATATAGTGGTGTTAATTCAAGACAACATTGAAACTGAACATCACTTGAATATTATTGCGTAACTTACTGTTATGCGTCTTCCTCGCCAAGGCGACGAGTGCCTTCCCTCTTCTCCAAGTGGCCATCTTCTGTGGGTAGGGGGCACACAGTTGCCACCTTCAAAAACCATTAACACCGATCGTGGAGACACAACACCGGGACATTGTAAATAGTGTGAGGCACATATCACGTGCGATTTGTACTACAATGCAGTACAAAATCATTCTTCTGTCACAAAATTTTTGTGACAAAAGAATAATGATTATGGTAGAGGCCTATTCTGGCAAAAGGTGATATGAGGGACATATCACTTTTGGCTCCAATCAGTATTCTGCTAAAAGGAGATTCGTGGGACATGTTACCTTTTGTGAGACTCCCAAAAGGTTGTGTAGGACTTATTGTCACTTCAGGACCACCTCTTTTACGATATAAACAAGTGGTGCAGGAGGTGTCACCTTTTGTCAGAATGTGAAGGCAGCTACGTACAGCATGGACATGTCACTATCTCAAAAATGGCAAAATGTGGACATATCACCTTTTGTCCGATTTCCACACAGTCAGCAATAAATCTACTTACTGTTAGACTTGCAGATATAACGTTATATGAAGCCAAAGCAAAATGTATTTGTGTATACTTTTCCAAACTGTCTTTTCTTTTATATATCCGTTATTTCTGTTCTTTTCCCCTTTTTTAAATTCCTTCTAGTCTTACCGACTAGAGCCATTGTAACTGGGTGCAGGGTATTATGGAGCCCTTCAATTGGCAGCCGTATGGGCAGGACGGAACACCCTACCTTGTATCTTACATTTTCGTCGCATTTATATAAATAAAATTAAACTATTTCAATCCTTCATTATGTAGTTTAAGTTTCAGAAAGCATTTAAATTAAAAAATAGCGCAAGCAGCATCATTTTATGGCCTACCGGTCTCACCAAAATGCAATGTTTCATTTCCAATGTGGCAGACTTTTATTTTTTATTTTTTCAAAATTTAAGTATGTTGCCCGAGGTGGATTTTCTGAGACTATTAAACTGGAGGTACAGGGGGATCCAAAGACATAAATTAGATTTCCAAAAATTATTTCCGTTTCGAGCCATTTTAGGGCGTATAATTTTCCTGTACTATAACAACCATCTGCTCATCCCGTTATTTAACACTGCATAATAAATAACTTTATGATCAGGATCAGGATCATATACTTCATCTTACTTCTGTGCAATGATTTGTTTTATTATCTTTGGTGCAGCATATGGCAGGTTCAGTGAAGCAATGTTAGATGTACCGGTATACTGTATACAGTTTAATTAACATCATATGTTACCATATGCCAATTACGGCTGTTACGGAATTCTATATGATTCAGCTATTACAAATTGCACTCACGACTCACCCAATTACGAATCTGTTAAAAATGAGGATCCCGTAAAAGAAAGTAGCCTACAATTTTCTCACTTCAAAACTATGCACTTCAAAGGATAACTTTGTAGTTTATGCCTTGAAATAAATAGCAGGCCTATACCAAAGTTTTCTAGCTGCTTGATGCACTTGTACTGTACACTGACAATCAAGGTAGAGCGGTGCACTTTGATTAATGTTTTATTATGCGACTGTACTATCACGGTCAAAAAGATTGTCGGACTGTTATGGAATCGTCCGCGACTTTTTCTCCCGCCAATCAGTGTGCCAGGTGCAGGTGATTTGGGCGAGTGCCGTCGAGAGCTTTCCTCCCATGACCTTATGACACGTGCTCGAATTTTCATCGGTGGGGGGAAGGGGGGGGTGCTGATTAGACGAGGTGGGGACGATGGTGGGAGTATTTTGGGTGGTGGTAAGCGGGGAGGGGGGAGAGAGAGAGATAAACATGTGTGAATGCAAGGCAGATAATAGTAGCTGCATTTTGAGAATTGCCAATGCAAGGTCATTCCTCCCTCTTTTAAACAAGCAATATGGCGCGTGTCCTTGAGGCTTGGCCTTTTCCGGATGATTCCGCGTTTATCTTATCGTCTGTCGCAATTTTGCTGCGTTAACCCATAATATTATGTGCCGCGAAAAGGTTTTATTGAATTATTGAACTTTTTTTTTTGCTTAAATTAGGTAATTCATATTAGTTCCCAAGACACAAAAAAATGAGATGAAACCTTATTCTTAATGCTCGTTTGCGAGAAAATGGG
>JYFJ02003927.1:0-36327 GCA_000934665.2 Catajapyx aquilonaris
AAAATGGGTATAAGTAAATTGTTATTGCCGTGTATTTCCATGGCAGCCAAAACCATCAAAGATGGCGGACCCCGCGGACCTTGACGGCCTGCCTGTACCCTATTTACACCTCGTTGACATACCACACACGTCAAGATGGCCGCCAGCCTTGACAACGCCATAAACAGAGAGAATAAAAAAAATCGAATGTTTGCGTCTCTTATGTAGTATATGCTCCCTGGCTGGACACATTAGCCGTCTCTGATTGGTTTTTTTTCTTCGTCGGCGACGCGACGGCGCGGCGCGAGTTACCTGGCAACCCCGTCCGGCGGCCTAATTCAAACATTAGCATATGGAGACTGCTTAGTGTTCTTTCCATTGTTACCACTGTTTACAAAGAGCGAGTGACGCGGTTGACCAAGCTATACGGGAAAATTATGATGTTAGAAGCAAGCCACTCTGGGAAAATGTTCCCTGCTGGACGCAAAGAAAGGTTTTCGTCCACAGCACACGAAATACTGTATATTCCATCCCTGAAGAGGGGGTGTCAATTAAGATCAGGGGTGTGCTAATTGAAAGTGCGTCAACTGACGGATTATTTCGGTTTGTCTTTGTGTCTTTTCCGCGTAATTTGATACCGCTAAGACGAATGGAGACCATGCTCCGTACGTCAGACACTTCGTCAATCTCATAATATTTGTCCCCAAAGACGTCCTAAAATACACTTCACGCAACAAAAGGAATAAACACCGTCAACAAAAAGACACTGTTTACTCCTATTGTTGAGTGAGGGAATTTCCATGGAAACAGGAAATGTGGGTGGCTCCAAAAGAGCATGCTATAAATGAGGCATTGATTAAACATTTACATATTGAGTAAGGGTTTTTAAAAATATTTCTTCCCTTAAAACGTAGGTGACGAAATTAGGAACACCTTTTGTGAACCTGGAAGAACGAGTGTCTTCACTATTTAAATGTTATGCTTTTTCCTACTAATTTTTAAAACTTTAATTGCGAGTCTAGTAGGTAAATATTCAATGTATTAAAATCCATTTCCATTGGTCAAAACTTTTCCCATCTAAAGAATATGGTGGAACAACAGTCATTGGCCAATACGGATATAGTCTACATGAGATGACTTTAGTTCCGCCAGGTAAATCTGCATTATAAATGGAGTTCTTCTTGATTAGTCTGCTCCTGACATGCTGTTTGTGATCTCGTGTCAAACGCTCTCCACATTTTCACTTTTCTGTCGGGCTAGCTGAAATTTATTTAACCATTACCCGCCGCGAAATCAAGTGCACAGAAGTGTTATTTACTGATGGTTCGAAAGGTTACAACCGGTAAGAAAGTGGCCCTGTTGGAGCAGTTATCCTTTACTTGCACTTTGTGTCGGAAGGGGTGTCCCATAAATCCCATCACGACATCACGTCTAGAGCTCAATGCATGCTACGTTGAACGTAGCTCGTCGTGCTTATGCGACAAATAGTAGGCCTTCCATACCTTCCCATTTCTATTTGGCGCAACTTTATTAATATTCGTGAGACAATAATGGAAATGAACTTTCTAAAAAACCGCAAATTAAGTGAGGCAATGAAGCGAACGGTAAAGGCGGACATGAAAGAGATGCCATTCCCAGCACAGCCAGTCTCGGAACGGAAATATTGCTGATTCGTCAAGCTTTCAATGATGGACTTTGCAGTACAGCGCGAACTGTGTCCTTTGATATTCAACTGCACCGATAACATTCTTTAATGGAGATGCGGATTAATAGTAGTGCTTACCTGCTCCACCCATAGATTGGTCGTCATGATTTGATTCTTGAGATTCTGAAAGAAAAGAGACAGTGTTAAACGTCAAATTGACCAGTTTATGTCAAAAGCTGGGTTCACACGGGATCTGAACCCAACGTAATATACAAGTACAAGGTTGGAAAAACAGGTGTACAACCGCTCTAAATGATATATTTTGTTGGTTCTTTTACACATAAGATGACAATCACTTCACATGCGGTGTATGTCTAGGTACAAGTATAATGTCAAGAATGCCATAGTGCAGATCTGCGCATGTATACTGTACGTACTGCAGTCGCTGTGCTATACACTAGGAAGTAGGCGATGGGGAGAGGACTGATGGGGTGAGGAACAATTTGCCACTCTGCGTGAATGCCCCTACATCAATCACCCTTTTACTGTTGGGACTGGAATCACTAGGGAGTACTGACACAAAAGTGCTGACCTAAGACTTCATGTCGTCGGGTTCTACAATTAGGCTACCTTTGAGCTGGGTCTTGAACTTGATCAGGATCGCAAAAAATGTCATCTCTGATTATAGCCCTCTAATGTCTTTTATCTCCTAAGAGTGAGGTAAAAGAAAGCCTATACCCACATTTATCATTCTTTACCAGAAGAATTAGCCTGATTTCAAAGTTAGGTTTTTAGCCTAAACAGTTACATGGCTCTGTAACTGTACTATTTAGATCTGTTACCATTGTACTAGTTTAGTAAATTTTGATTACAGTTATGGGGATGACTATCATGTTAATTTAATTAAATCTGAATTCATCTCGTGCTTTAAATTTCTTTACATTGCAAGCTTTGTTATTTAATTATTGCTTGATGTGTTGATTGTTATTAGTTCTGGCAAAGACCACGTAATTGTTATCTTATCCTGCTTAGCCTACTGTATAATATTCTACTACCTGGTACACAGACTAGTTCCGGAAAGTTAAATATTTTTAGTTACTTGCTTTCTCCCTAACGCTGTTGAATGGGCTGTGAAACTGTAATGCAGTCTACCCAGTTCTGGAATGAAGATGTAGCCATTGCCATTTAGTAACACGTTACACGTTCTGCTCGTTTTGACTATCATAAACATAAATGTCTCTAATTTCAAGTAATATATTAAGCTGCATGCCAACTTAAACTATTCTCAGCATTATAAGTCATTTTCAGAAGAAACTGCCTGCAACTTTACAACCTTTGAATACACACTGAAAGATACGTAAAGTCTTATGCGTACAACAATAGGAGATTCATAATTTGCCCGCATTTTGTGCATGTACGGGGATGATTATAGAGGAGGTACAGTACGGGCGAAAATAAAATCCGGCACTCAGAGAGATAGTTGCTGGGCAATAACAATAATTTGCATATAAATATTCATATAAACTGACGTACTTAAATTCTACAGCTAGATCTTTCAACCCATTTCGTGTTTGATTAAAGCGGTTACTTCCGGTGGAAATTCCAACTGTAGATCCCCTATAAAGTGATCTTTACTTTTGTTTTCTAAAGCAAAATAACTATGAGCATGAAACGGCTTTCTTTCCTTAACCTATATAGGCCTATCATATAATTATCTGAACTTGACTAAGCAACTTCCGGATACGGATATAATGTGCCCGTACATTTCGGTCATTACGTGTGTAATGTAGCATATTTATGTAGTAATAACGACATTTCTTCCATTCTAAACGGGTGATATAGCAATTTCAGTGCTGCTTAGTTTAGTGATGCGATAAGCCAAAATGCATGGAAACCGTGGCAGTAACTAGACCAGAAACTCCTGCTGCATCTTGTAGAAAGAGAACAATGCAGGATATGGTAAAAAAAATAGTAAGAAAAACAGGCTGAAAATTCTTTTCTGGAGCCCTGGCAACGTTTCAATCCTTCGTCGAAGATTGATGATAGGCGTGCGCACTTTTTCTCAAGGTTGGAAGTGAATTTAAAAAGGTCGCTGAATCCAAGTGGGAAGAAGAATAAAAGGATGATACCATGGGAGGAGAAAGAAGGCGGAGACAAGGGGGCTTGAGGGATGGCATAAAAGAGGAAAAGGCTCACTATTTTTCTCTTTTTTGCCTAAGAGTGTTGGACCCAGAATGGAGCTGGGAAAAGAGAGACACGCGACCTACAAATCTCCATCGTGTTATACACCATGTCTTTTGAGATCCATTCATTTCTACCACCATGTGACATGCTATCTTTGGTTTTTAACGTAATAGCATTACTCTCGGTTGGGAATCGAGCACTTGGGTGCCATTTTGCATCCCAGTTTTTGTGTACTTTGCTGCTGCTTTCGGCTCCGCTCCATGCACAGGGGAGGGAGAAGGGAAAAGCCTCACAGCTACTGTAGGCTCTCTGATTCAGCCTGAATTACTAGGCTATTACTGGAGTCCACTTTGGGACATACCAAATTTGTGGTTTTCATGCAGGGACCAGGGCGAAGTGAGGGAAATGCTAAATGGGTTGGGTAAAAGGAGTTCAAGGGTCGCTCACGGAAAGGTGCTGCAATTATTCATGAACATGATGGAAACCCTAGTTCGACACTTTCTTTGCCTTGCAGAAGATGCAAATGTACTCATGCAGACTAGGGGAATGATAAAGTGCCTGCGGTCTCTATTCTCTCTAGTCCTTTATTGCCATCCCCATACTTCGGTTTATTTTCCTATTTTATTTGTCTAGGTCTACTTGAAAATACACCATGCATACAACATGGTTTACAAGTGACATACGGACGGAGTAGGCTAGACTGAACACATAATGCCTGCGAAAACAATGGAACCAGAGCCGGGATAGAACTTATGAACTGCATATTGCAAGTTATAGTTATGGCCATTCCAACGCCTGATAAGGTTCCAAACAACGCTCGGCATTATGCTGCGACAATGAGATTCCAGCTCATCATATTATGTCATTGAGATCCTCAGCCCCAGCAACACATTCCACCGCTAACATCATACCAATTTAGCTTCCATTCGACACCCTAGGTTGTTCAGTCAATGTGCTATTAACAATATTACTTTTTCCACTGGATGTTGTCATATTGTTGGCCCTGCATGCCCAAGTTAGCGGAGCCTCTGATATAAAATAATCTATTTCAGCTTGCATTATACTGTCAGTATTATTATTTTCTCTATGGAGTTCGATAGCGCGACACCCATTTTTGAACAATACACTGTACAGTAGAGGGTCTGAGTATAAATCCAATCACGTAGTATATTCGAAAGAGACTTTTGCGATTCCATCTCCGCACTAGTTTCAGGAGCAGGCTATCGCTACTCATATTTTCTCTAACCTACTTTCACACTCTATAATTCCTTTGATCGTAAATCTTTTTTAAAATGCTACCGCCGTGTGTTTTCAGGTTGGTATCGAATGCAAATGTAAGCTCGGATAGAGTCTAGCTATCCATGCCAAAAACAAACCTGCATAACCTCTCACAATAATCCCCATTCATGACTGAAAGGAGATTATGGCTTATCTATCGCGAAGTTAAAATAAAAGTGAAGGGATTAAGGAAAGTCATTATTACCCTATGTATATCAAGAAGGAGAGATGTTGACATTGATCTTGAATTCTTGAAGTCAATATACTTTTGAGAAAATACATGCTCTTGTCACCACTCTTGGACAAAATATTGCAGAAATATAGGTACACAATTTCTACTGCACGTCGTAGGTGCAATACTGCTGTTTTGTGACGGCACATCGATCATTTTCGCCTATTGCGGATGAGAAGAAAACAGAAACACGACTGCTGATTGGTGCGAGATTATTGCAGCTCTGTGCTTCTGTTCGCTCCTATACTGCCGTGCTATCGAAAGGGTCATTTTTTGCAACATTCCACTCAGTAATTACGGCACATATAACCGCAATAAATAAAATATGGCGCGTCTGTGTCGCTAGAATATTTGGAAGCCCCTAGAGGAATACAAGATTGCGCTTTTTGCTTATCAGGCTGGGTTTGAAATGATGAAAGTTGCGCAAAGCGGAAATGATGGGTTCGCGAGTGCCACCTGGGATGTTTCATGCTATCGAACCCTTCCCACCTCCCTCCTCCTCATCCTCCCTATCCCACTTCTCCTCACTGCTACTAAAACCGCTAACGCCAAGCCAAACAGCCAAGAGTATCCCCCAGGCGACGTCCATGACGCTTGCCGGAAGTCGCTGGTCCACATTGCCATGAAAGCACTCGATATGATCACGCTCGGATAACTACAATCTCACTTTCTGTATAATTTTTTGTAGCCCCAGCTTGTGTTTCATGATCATAAGATGCTAAAAAAATGTATGTGATTTCCAGAATCCCCATGTTCAGTTGTAGAAAGGAGAAAGGTAGCAGACCTGAAGCTCAAACTAATCTCCATGAGAGACTATCCTCCCTCTGCCTCACGCGCCTTTCTAGGAGGCTAGTTTGAACTTCAGGTCTGCTACCTTACTCATTTCCGCGACTATGTACAGTACTGTACATCTAGCCGGCCCTGGTGGTCTGGTGGTTTAGTGCGCTCGCCTCTAGACCCAACGTTGTGGGTTCGAACCCGGCCGTGGTCGGTGACTTTTCTCCGGGTGGTAGAAAAGTGAGAGTGCGCCTTCCTTCGGAGGGGAAGTAAAGCCGTCGGTCGCGTGTGCTTGTGACATTGCGCGCGTGCACGTTAAAGATCCCCAGAGTGGCCAATTTCCAGGAGGACCACCCCCTGGCGTCGGTGTTGAACCTTGAGGCATAATTAGGCCGACGTTAAGCCCCACTGATAAAGTACTGTACATCTTGAGGAGGTCCAGGGCAAAGTGACTGGAGTGACATGGCAGGGGTCAAACATCCGCAAAAGTGATACACTTTATAATGCATAGATGCATACAACTTGACAATTACGAATGAAAGCAAGCTGAATTTATTATAAGTAATGGGACAAAGGGAGAGTAAGTGCAACATTCCTTATGTGACCCAAGGCCCGGAAGCAATTTCAAAGTCCTCAAACAGATATTTCAGCTGCAGGCAGTGAAACTTGTCAAGCGCTTCCCGAAGTTTTGTTCAAGTCTTTACGACAAGTAGGAAAACGAGTCAAACGCAGAGTCTCAAAGTTCCACCGGAGGAATAAAAAAAAATGTTAAGAGTTTCTTAGGAAGGAAGGCTTTGAGCTAAACAGAGTTATACAATACATGCCTGAGATGTACCGACTCAGAATACAATGGTGTGGTTTTAGACATTAATTTGAGTACAAAAATTTTGACCATTTTAAATCAAATGCTGAATTCACATTATTCTGCTCACATTTTTCCTTATCTTGCGCAAGAAACCTATAAAAGCTGGCACTCTGAGGTTAGATTATCGCAGACACACTTTTCTTGCCTAGGCTACATTCATTCATCCCTTGTGATCAGTTACATTCAGATTGGCTGGAAAAGTACGAGGCCGGTGTGCATCGTAAAAGAAGTACGGTATTCTGCCTCTACTGTTCTAATGGGAACATACTGCATTCACCTTTTGGAACAGGGTTACAGTTACGGCTGTTCCGCAGTCGTTAATCATCATAAAATAGCACGGCTTCACACTTTGCAACTCAAACAATGATGATTGAATAAAATAGTGTTTCCTTTCTGGCCTGCTATGTTTTGTACGTAATTTGGGGGCAATCATGATGAACACAGGATACGACCACAAACTTAGATAAAGGAACGGTAGATTCGTTGCATGATTGCACATTATGTATATCTGCTAATAAATCTACACTGTTTGATGAACAAAGATTATTATGGGAAGCCTCATTTTTACCAGCAATTTTGAATGATTAGTGCTGTTTTAGTAGTGCATTTTTACTCTCTGAAATAGCATGTCGAGCATTTTCAAAGGAACAGGGGGGGGGGGTGATAACGTACAAAAGTGTCATTTTTCAGGAGAACGGATTTAAGTTTGCATCTTCACAGATCTGGGACATAATACCTAAAACCATAATACCGACAGCCGAAATACCTTCAGGCCACAATACCGGAACTGCCAAAATACCTACTGGTCAAAATACCGGAACTGCCATAATACATACATACCAGTACCATATACGCATACAGGGTGTTCCAAGTTTGTGGGTCACTTATTGATAACAGATATCACCCGATATCAGTTAGTTTTGTAGATTGTTGTGTCCCGGACCATGTCCCCTATTCTATGACTACTTCTATATTCGACCCACTGCTCTGGTAGGAGACCGAATTTGGCAGGGTTATGGGCACTCTGTACCAACATAACCCATAAACCTAACCTTCCTTCCTTGAGGATACAGACCTATCTTCAGCGGATACACGCCTATTCTTCAGCGGATACACGCCTATCTTTTAGCAGATACAAGCCTTAGGAAAGATGGTAAATTGCGGGGTCTCCAGATATGAAAGACTAGCCTCATTAAAACCTGCTGCCGATTGAACAAGCGAGTCTAACATGCAATCATTATTTCGGTCGTATACAGCAGTGTAGGTATTTTGACTAGTAGGTATTTCGGCTGTTGGTATTTTGGGCTGATGATAAAGGAATTTGCAGGTGTAACCGAAGAGGCCTCACCATCTGATTAGACCACCTGATTTTGGGCTGTCGGTATTATGGTGTTAGGTAGGCTATTATGTCCGAGCAGGCTCTTCACAAATCATAGGTAATGCTGGTTTTGATCTAGTCCGTGTTGCCGTCTCGTGTTATGATACGTGAACTTGAGTTTTCCAAACTGTTTGTCATGTCTTATACATAGTTACTAAGTGTTTAGGTCAACAATGACAAAAACTATCACCATGCCACCACACCCCTCAAATGATTGTTTTTTGCAATAATCATGAATAACGTCTGTAATTATTTTGTGTATAGTTTTTGAGAAGATGCCGCCAGTTGATTTTAATTATGGGCCATAACTTTTGTACAAGATTACAATGAAGGGCTGAAAGGTGAAAGGTTCCTCTGATCTATAGGGAGCATTCAGCACAGCAAAATTCATGTCAGTAAAGCTAGATGGATGTAAAACGTCCGCACAACTTCTCCTAAACTGTTCGTCTTGTATAAATAACGCTTCCTATTTGATCGCATGATAGAAAGGAAAGAATGTAGGGTGGAATTTAATCCTGGATGTGCGCTACTACTGTAAGTGGAACGACTTTGATTTGAAAACCTGGCTCTGCCTACTTTTGGACGATATCCGAAATGCGATCGAAACGACACCCTGAAAGGTCCTTTGAAAGCAAGAGGTGAAGGAACATTCCAAGGATGTGGTTCTTCTCTCGTCTCATAATTTTCCGTTTGACCGGGCAGGAAAAGAGGTTTGGAGAAGTCATTTATGATCAAGGCGGCAATCCAACACGGAGAAGGAAGCTAAGAAAGAAGGAATGAGGGAAAAATTGATCCATGTTACCATCTAGGACCTTTCGTGCCTAGCCTCAAGATGAGTTGCGCAATTGCAAGCCAGCCAGACCAGATCCCTAATGGGAGTGGTGCAAATTGTTGACACGGTCTTTGGGGACATGTTGTGCTATGACATAAACGCGACCCTTGAAACTACGTGCTCAGTGAGTGCTAACCGCCAATTTCCATTGGCCCAACTCTTCACTGGGAGGGATTAAAAGAATATTATTCAACAATTTCATCCCCTCAAAGACAATAAAAGCTCTAGTGATTTTCCATCATCTAATAGGTTCACATTCAGTAATAAAGCCCGTGAGCGAATTTCCATGTTATTGATCTGAAGAAAAAGTTTGAGAATTCAACCAATTAGTCTGGCTTTTAATACTGTACTTGTTTGTAATCTGGGGAAGATGAACTTTATTACCCGTGCAAATTCTGTTATTAGCCGTTTAATAAACGGGTCCATAATTGATTTTGGCGCGAGGCGTTCCTTTTTTTCTGGGCTTTCTTTAGCTGAAGAGTTCCGTTTAATATTGGGCTTGGTTCAGGCGCCACGTGAATGAATGCAATCAATCAATCTACACGAGATGCCACACTTTGATTCAATTTTTTGTTGGGTTTAAGAACAGGAGTCAAGCCCAGTTCCCCCTTTACTTGGCAACTCGGTTCATTTTCTTGGGCCAATTTGGACGTGCAGGGCGAGGCTATCTGCCAGCTGTCATGCAGAGGCCAGCAGCTGCAAGATAGCTGATGCCAGCTCTACACTATATAAGACGACCATACATGTCCGAAAGATGTCACTAACTTTTGACCCACTTTTGTCTTTTCCAGTAGTGTCATTCTTGAACTTTGACGAGAAAGGAGGACGCATCAGCAAAGCTTGGCCGGGCAATATGTCCCACCATGGCCTCTGTTTACTCAACACCGCGGCCCCATTTCCTGCCTGAAAACTTAGAAACAAACTATATGTACTGTACAGATCTTGATTTTGATAGATAATAGCACTGCCTCTTATGAACACTCAGAAAATGTGTGTTTCTCGTGAACAAGATTTCTGTCCATCTCCTCTTAGCTTGCCCCTTAGCTCATAGTGCCCAATGTCGCATAGTGACTATTGTAAGGAGGCATAATGCCTAGTAATGAACTGGCTTGTTTTTATTGTTGGCACGTCTCACTTCAGAAATGGGGCCCAATTCAGAGCAGTGAATGAAGCAGTTCTATTCGGGGGAAGTAATGAGGGTCCATGCACGTGTTCCGAGGGAGCAAGCCTAGAATGGCCATAGAATTTCCTGCGCCCAACACCAAAATGGCGGATTCCGATGGTTAACCTTCGTCCTCATTTCTGACCTCGTAGAAACATTGAAATTCTAACAACGCTTACACTACATACACATTATCAAGCCACACTATTCCATGATTCACTCTCACTCTGTCACAAAGAAATAATGGGACAAGAAATGTTCATTCAATTAGGCCTAAAGTATTGGGTAGCATTATTTTTTGCAGTAAGTTATTTAATATTTTATTCATTAACAAATAAGCTCTCTATAGGTTAACGCAGTCTAAATGAAATTTATTTAATTCAATGCGACAAGGAGAGGTAATAATAATGGATACCCCGCGATAGGCCCCTTGGGCCTCTTAGGGGATCATCTTTTCGTGAACCGTCTTTAATCATTGCCTGCGTGTGATGGATTTTGATTGCAGGAGGAAACGGGAGAACCCCGAGAAAACCCACGCGAACACGGAGAGAACCCATCGAAACTCTATCCACATAAGCATCCTTTGCGCGACCCGGGGATCGAACTCGGGACCTTAGAGGTGGAAGGCTGTGGCGCTAACCACTCCGCCACCGTGTCGACAAGGAGAGGTAATTGTAAGTGGTCTGTTGAGTTATGAGGACAGTATTGGACATTAGATCTCATCAGTTCAAACTGAATTCACATAGGCGTCTCATCTCACAAAGGAATATGAGTATGATATACATGGGAACACATAAATACTACTAACTTGTGTTGGGTTGCATTGATTGATACCATGCATTTGTAACCTACTCCTTCCGGGTGAACTGTAAATGAGTGTCACATATCTGTGCAGTGTACTTGACCTATGTTGCTGTTATGGGAGAGGGGCATAGAATGCTGGGTAAAATTAACTGAGAGGTAAAAATATTTATTCGTACGTCAATGATAATTTTAAAGAATTCCCTCGACAGATGTTATTATAGAAAAGGTAGGTTTTCCCATTTTTTTCGAATGTGAAGGGGGTGTACAGTACCTCACCCAGGAGCATAATCTTTAGCGATAACCCATGGCCTTATTTTTAATCGTAGACTACTCCCAAAACAAACCCCCAAAATGACTCAACGCTGCATGGAAATCGCGAAGACCCAATTGTTATTTTTGATTGGTTGGTCAGCGCTGCTCGTGACTTTGGAAATAAAGGTAATAATAGGGAGATCGGGGTCGGTTGTAACACTTTTTAGTCCGGATTTTTTAGTTCAGTTACATATGCATTTATACAAAGGTTTTTGACATGGTGATTTTTTTATTTTTTTTATTTTACCACATTGACAGATCATCGCTCAACAGGGTTCGGAAATTTAAACTACCTACGCCTTGGAGGATGGTAGAAGGGTTCTAGACGATCATTTTAAGTATAGGTATCATGGGTCTCCGTAGCATGGTTACAGAGATAATAAGCATTAAATAAAAGTGCATTATACCGGCTTCTATGTTTCGGATACAGCCTACGACACTGCTATTGCCTAGGCCACTGTCTGCTACGCCTAATAGGATTGCGTTTTAAATTTAAATAGCATGATAACATCCTAAATTCAAATGAAAAATGTAAGGTCGCATGGAGGGACGCATACCTGCCAGGATGTCTTATACTTTGTGTTTGAAGCACATTATCTCGATAACTATGCTTCGGTGACGCACGTTGCATATACTTAAAATCATCGCCTAGAAGCCTTCTACCATCCCTTAAAGCGAAGGTAGATTAAATTTCCGAACCCTGGTATTAGGGGGGTGGAACACCACCATATTTTCCTTGATATTTTCAATTTTCTTAATTTTCTTCAGATCCTTGCAAGGATGAAAGGACATGGGATAGGGATGGGGGATTTTTTGGGGAGGGGACACTGGCTCAGTGCAATATCATAAACTAGGTCATGTGCAGTCCCCCAGGAGGTTAGGTTGCCAGACACCTCCAAGGCGCGGCGCGGGTCAGAGACCCTTCTGACTCAGGCGAAAGGGAAATCCCGGGCGGGGATCGAACCTGGGACCTTTCACTCAGCAGGCCGAGACGTTACCAGCTCGGCCACCGCACCTCCCCCGACATGGTGGAAATAAGGCAACATTCCTCTTTGTAAAATATTACCATAATAAAATCTTACGGTAAAAAATTGAGAGATTTATAAATGTTTCCAAGGCGGAGTGTTACAACTGACCCCATCATATTGGGGCGACTGTAACAGAGGTCGGGGTCGATTGTAACACTGTGTCTTAAGGGGAAATGTAATATGGAAGAACAATTTACACCCACTCATCTTTTCGACAATATATTGTCTTATAGCCTACTTGATCCACCTAGATTACTATTTATCTCTCGATACACTGGAATTTATTCAGCAGACAAGTATTACAAGAAAATATGATCTTTTATTAATATCAATTTTCGACAAACTGGTTATAAGAGGCTATATTGCACAAAATAATAACTATTTCTGCTATCAATATCCTGTGAGATATGTAGCTGCAACATATGTACACATACGTGACCTTTCTCCCATGATTTTACCATGTTACAACCGACCCCAAGGATGTGTTACAACAGGCCCCATTGTGCGTTGTCTTGTAGATATGCTTACTACTTTTCAACTGTGCACATGATGTGGTCATCCATACCGTCGGTGTGACCCCACTAAACCTTTTTCATGATACCAGGGGCAATTAAATAACACTTCTTCTACCCCCTCGCAAAATCACTCAATTACTTCCACTCAAAAAAGTTGGGAACATTCCTTGATTTCGATTTTTTCATATAGAAAAACAAAAAAGGTGTATGCTATCCGAAGTTTTGCCTGGCTTAGAGATCCTAGTGGCACACGTACTGTGTGAGTTGCAGCTTCAGGGCCTTCCAAACGTATTTATTATTGGCGATGTTACAACCGTATACCCTGTTACAACCGACCCCGATCTCCCTTGCTGTGTCACACCTTTGATCTTCATATTGTTGTTATTTTACAAATTATTGTGCGTGGTGATTTAGTCAATCTCTAATATTGTTATTCGTGCGCCTTCATCCAGCAATACCTTCGTAATTTTGAAGTTTCGGATTATTACAACCTGTCCCCTACTATGTGGCAACTGAGTTTGAGTAGTAGCCTACTATATAGGTGTTTGCCTCTGGCAGCAGGAGTGTACAGTAGGATATAATATAAGGTGTGTGGTCGAGTCCCACCGAAGATGTTGTAAAGTTGGAACATGCTTGGTCCCACAGGGCAGAGAGTCTTGGTTGGAGTGAACCACAGTGCTAAGACATACGAGCTCTGACTAGCAGAATAAAGCTATTGTTTTGGGAAACGCAGTTTCTTTGGAAGAACCAGAAACCTTGAGATGAAGAATATAGGCCTAGTCAAGTCACAAAGTACGAGAATATTTACAGTTTCTGCCAGCGGCATGGGATATTCACTAATGTATTGTCGTCGCTCTCTTGTCAACATCTTTATGATTTTTTTAGGGTTATTAGGAAGGAGCCAAAGCAACTATGACTATCTGGCTACACATCTTTATGGAGTTTATACTCTTAAAATAATATGGCGCGACCTTATATTTTGCAGTTATTCCTATGTTTCTGACCATATTAAATCCTTGGCGTACTATTGCGTTTCACATCTCTGATGCTCTGCACAGGATACAGTAATACATAACAATATGGACAAACTTATATCAGGAGATGTCCCGGACACAATAGCATAACTTTATGTGGGGGTGTAATACTGCTAGGCAGTCTCTCTCCTAATCGGAAATTCATTGCAATTTACAGCTTGGATGGACAATTCAATACTGCACTTTTGATAACCACTTAAGTCACTATTTTAAAGTAACTGCATAAAAACAATCAGTTTAGTACCGAAATAGCTAGTCACTAAGGTCCTTTCAATTGGAACACCCTGTATATTCTGTATGCCCTGTATTGCCATTCCAACAGCAAGTTTAGACAAATAGTCAGATGGACTGCTAGCATAAATCAAAATCATGCTTAAATTTGGTAATCCAAAAGTGCAACAAACTACTGCAGGTTGCAAAGAGAGAAAAAGGGATGCAAAGAATCAGTAAAAAATATGTAGCATTCCTGATTTGGACGCGGGCCAATGCGAGCAAAATCAGTGCCTAGCCCGGTCTGTTTCTCCCCAAAGCAATCCTGAACCACTACCAGTCCCACGACAAGGCGTAACCAAACCACCCAATAATAGGATATTCGCCTCCCCTGTGCAACACGATGGTGTATAGTTTAAAGCCACAGCCATCCACCTCTAAGGTCCGGAGTTCAATCCCCAGAACTTGCTGAGGACACTTTCTCATAAACGGAAATAGTGTAGATGGGTTGTTCGCGTGGGTTTTCTTGGGGCTCGCACGAACTTTTTTTAAATGAAATAATATTATGTAACCTTTTTCTGCTACTTTTTTGAAGGTATTAATCACGGAAAAATTATGGTGCCAGTGAGTTATTTACAAAAAAAATGTGCATGTCCTTAAAACATTGATGTCTTTTGGTTGGCGTGATTTAATATTCATTTTCCGACAAGTAATGAACAGTTAAACTGAACGTCCTATCTCACCGTGCTTAAGTGGGCCGTGGGGATTCCTGGGTGAAGAGATTTTCCACCGAGCACGCTGATAAAAGATATTATATATAGGCCCACAATCTTCAGTCATTAATCTGCGAATATGAGAGGAGGTTTAACACCAATAGCCTTTCTTTATCGTATTATTATTTGGCAATTTGGTGGTGAAATGTGATACAAACTTGCGCCCATTTGTGGCGTTGCGTTTTCAAATCAGGAATAGGTTGAATCAATTAGTCTCTTCAACGCAATTAGGAATATATTTAAGTTAGTTTGATTTGGAAATATTTGTCGCCTTATCACCCTCCCGCCGTCCTTGGCATACCCAGGAATGCAAAATGTTGATGAAAGCTGCATTAAATCTCAGATTTGAATTCCATAATGTATGAGACACACTCCTGGTTAATTCTTGATTGAGGAAAATGTACGACTGTTATTTAAACTCATCATAGGCTTGGGGACACTAGGACAAATTCTGAACTTGGCATTTTGGCACTATTCTTCAGAGTGGCGCATTATCATTACAATAGCACGTCGTGAAGTAGTAAGGTAACAGGGTTGACTTTTCAAGCCGCAAGAAAAACTGAATCGGATTTCTGGCAAGGGATTCTTTTTAGTGGAACTCTGGTGCCTCTGTTCTTTATCGTCCCATTTCTCTTGGCCGTCATTTTCTAGCAAGGGCCGATCAGCCCGTTGTAGATTACCCACTTGACCCTACTGCAGATGGCTAGGAAAGGAACATGAAAGCTATAGCAGACAATGAGATTGGTAATCTCCCTACAAGAGTCTGCTCTAAATCATCTGCGCCTGGAGAAAGAAAATGCTTCTGGGAACCCTACGACGCTTGGATGGTTTCGCAGTAATTGTAAATAAAAAAAAATATTCTCTAGGAACAGGTACTGACCTGGGAATTATTTACGGCTCATCCTATGCTTTAAGGAGAAAATAATAAATTTCTAGCTCCGACGCGCTGCAATATTGATTTATCAGTAGACTGGAACTTCACATTTGCCTCCATTTCTTGGCTTCCTGTTGTGCTATTGACAAACTTTCTTGGAAGCCCTGAAGCACTAGTTCATTATTGGAGAGCCATGGTATTTTTTGAGTGCAGTGCAGGTTTAATATTTTAATGAGTGGCAAATACATGCCGCATTATAATATTAATGTCGTCGGGGGTGTTGCGAGCGCCATGAGAACATCCATAGTCTATAGTCTTATCGTTTCCCAGCTAAAGCAATCGTTATAAAATTACTAATATATTATAATTCGTGCTTCTTAAACACCAGGCCGTAAGTCAGTTTTTTGTTCTTACCTTGAGAAGGAACCTCCGTCTTTTATTATTGCGATAAATATATTGGGTTCGTGTTGTAGATCGGTCCTGGTTTAAAACTTGAGCTTCTTGGGATGGGGCCAAAAAGAATGCTCGCTGTTTATTACCGCCACCATTTTTCTCTTTCTAAAGCTTGCGAATATCGACTACTGCATAATGCAGCATATATGGGCGGGACGGTTGTGTAGTGGTTAGCACACAGCACACAGTCTTCCATCTCTGAGGTTCCTCCTTCGGTCCCCGGACGCAAGATTTTCTGGGATTTAATCCGTTACCTCCCACAAGCAGGATTATTTTCTTACTTCTTTGATATCTACATTCATGCCTACCACCCTCATTGTACCGTTGTGTAATAAATCGATAAATATTCTGCATATACTCTTTGATTGTGCAAGTGACACATTGCCAAAGCAACACCTCCAACAGCCAGCGTTTGAATATGCACGACAGCCACAAACAACCTCTGACATCATTTTGCATCATTTGAATAGAAATCCGGCAGGCAACAAAACGGACAATAGCAAATACACTAAATCAGCACCATATAGCCTGCGGTATACGAGGATTATATGGGTCGACTGTTGTGAGTTATCATGAAATCCATGACCGTCTCCTAATTAGTAACGGGGACAGGGTCAGTACCTGTATGATATAGCAGTGTTATAACTTAGAATATATCTTCCAAACTTGCAGATAAGAGCGGTAAAATTGTAGAAAGTAATATGCAATTAAAGAATGAAAAAGGTGGTAATTATGATGGGAATTAATTACTAGTTCATTAACAAAAAATATCAACTGTGGTCATCACTTTAAAAAGTAGTCAAAGTCCAGGGTCAGGACAAGTGCAAATCTCATGTAGGATATTTCTCTGGATAATTAGCGAGGTACAATATTATTATACTTTATAGTACTTCCACAACCCGACATTCAATTACTCTGCTTTCTTCTGCCGGATGAGAAGAAAAAAACTGGAAATGCCATATTCTGTGAACTCTGCAACGGGTTAGCCAATTAAAAGAGAGAACACTTTGCATAGCTGTAAGTAGTTTAGGGGATGGAAGGCCCACAGAGGTAAAATCCTAGCCTCCAGCTCTGGAGACCTCAGTTTGAATCCGATGGCAGCGTGTTCTCGCAAGGGAACCTTATTATACTCATAAATCCATATTTCAACGGAACCTTAGTGAGCAGTAGCAGTCAAAGTTGTGCGACCTCCGCCATCATATTTTAGAAGATAGTTTTATGCTGAGCTATGAAAATCGCCGAGAAACATTAATACTGAGGATTGCTACAGTAAAATGAGAAGCGGAGAACAGTACTATACTTGCAATGAGATTATATGCCTTACTTACATATTGGCATGAATATTCTCCTACGATTGACTGGCTCACTAGAGTTGAATCCACCATTGTAATTTCCGCTTGGAGAGCCGCGAGAAGCAACAATGTGAAGTCGTTATGTTGCGACCGGGTAAGATTCAACATAAATTTCAAGCATGACTCATTCGCCAATATTGTGACACTTTCTGTTTGCTTAGCCATGCGGATTGCGGATATTCAGCGGATGCAAGCAAGGAAATTGGTTTGGCGGTTTCACGATTAAATGTTGGGGAAACACTGGTGTAGCAGCGCATTTGCATTTATCCGAATCGTAAATTGCATCGAGTAATGACAGAGTTACCGCAATGAATGCGTCCTCACTTGTCTTCCTCTTGATCGCATATAATTCTGTAATACTATATAGGGTCCGTAAGATGGCAGGATCCAAGCATGCTTCGATCAACTTTTCAAAAGTGCTCGATCCGGCAGGCTATATACTTGAGGTATTTTGATGGCATGTCATCGGTTGTTTATTACCCATGACGGAAGATAGGGTGGGAAATATGAGGCATCTTGAACCGGGTTAAAGTATGAGTTGGGCGTCGAGTGTTAACCAAATCCTACGGCAGTCGATCCAAAACTGAATTTTGGTTGAATCGATTTTGCTGCCTAGAATGCGAATGCTATGTCAGCCCCCTCACAGCAAGTAGCTCAGAATACTGATCCACTTTCACTCCGCATTACTAGACCAGAGCATGTTGCCAACTTATATGATAGGACCTTGCCAAGCTTGCCGACCACACCTTCCATTCATCTATATGTCAAACATTATTGTCCAAAGTACGGTGAATGTTAATGCTACAATTTTGTATGAGATTATCGTTCGAGTTTTTCCTCCATAGTGAGAGAAGATGGGATAATAATTGCACTGGACTAAGGGGAAAGCCGCAATTTGCGTAAACGGCCTTGCAAGTTGTGTTTCGACTTGAAGAGGAAACTCGATAATTCCTGCCCAAATTAGCTCGGAAGTGGCAGTGTTGCTAGAATATGTACTCATGGAGTCTTGCTCTTTTGATAGACCTCCCTGCCTAGGTAGAGTGTATAAAGAGTTGAAGCAAGCTAGAACTGGTGCGAATCACACCCACTAACTATTGACAACTGAGAGCTGCATTTGGAGTAGTTTGTAACTACAGCTCTGTTTACCCCCAGCATATCTATTCTGAGAGGTCATGAGAGGGCAGGGGCATGGAATGGTGAGAGGTGAGGCTGGCTATACAGGGTGTATCAGAGTCACGGGTCAAGCGCGCGCGAGGGGCTGGTAGAGCGGCTTTTTAGCCTTGCGGGTTGCACTGAAAAAGGCGCTCTCATGCTACACCGGCAGGGTACTGTGCAACGTAGTGTACTACTGTACAGTGGTGTGTTCAGTACCCTGCCGTTGTAGTAGGAAAGCGCCGTTTTCAGTGCAACCCGCAAGGCTAAAAACCCGTTCATCCAGGTTCAACCGAAACCATTTGCCTTGCATTTGCCAGTCCACGCCACTCAATTCGAATACAGAGAGGATGTGACGTCACGCCGTACGGCCGTAATAAATAAATTGATTACGGCCGTATTTCTAATTGTTTTATAAAACCGACCGGGGTTGTCGCCACCTACGATTTTTCCCCACCCCCTCGCGCGCGCTTGACCCGTGACCCTGAAACACCCTGTATAGTTGTAACCACAAAAGACCTTTGCAGCAGTGTCTTGAAAGATACGTATGGGAATGTTGCAGCTTTATGTATTTTTAAAAAAAATTAGGGTAACCCGAGAGAGAGAGAGAGAGAGAGAGAGAGAGAGAGAGAGAGGAGGCCAGGGCAATTTCCAAACCTCTCTCCAAAATGAAGCCCTAGCTTTTGGTCGAATTAGGTTTCATAACAGGTGCCATTCCATAGAGTACAAATTTTACACAATGTGGTAGCTGACACGATGGGATGATTTAATCAGGTAGTAGCCCTCTCAATAAAGCGAAAAAATACAACCCGCTATTAACGAAGGATCTGTCTGAAGCCTGGATTATCTTGTAAATAAATGGAATTGAATACTGCAGATGTATGCCTGATTTATCACTGGGATATTTAAAAGTACTAGTACTGTGGCAAATACGCAATAGTCCGACCGTGAATAACTCTGGGGCATTCAAATAATGGAACGTAAATTGCTAAGGATATGGTAGGCAGGGTGATGAACTATCCAAGTCCGTAGCTCAAGAGCGGGATAAGAGAAAAAGTTGTGGCTTGTTGGCTCCAGACACCAGGGAAAAGCAACACTCACGACAGAGAATGTGGCCATGTTTACCTTTAGACTGGTTTCAGAGGTAAACAATCCCTAACTTCTTCCTTCAACTTGGGCAATGCACCACCATGTATATAGGCCTACTGTAATTTACAGCAAGAACACAGGAGTAAAGTGACATGCAGGCATGCCATTGCACACACTTGAGCTCATTAGTTCGTAAAGTAAACAGGTAAAATCACTTTAACTTACATCTGTACAGCACAATATTAGTTGTATTAAAATAATACTGTACACTACGAATCAGGACAGAACTAAGACACCTTAAGTGTCAAGCTTTTTGATACGCTTGCCTATTACTCAAATAATGGACTGTGGTTTGGAAGTGCTAACCCCTTTATTGCGTACAATATTTACATTTCTACGCAGAAAAATTAGCCAATCGATTGTAAATTATTGCAACCTCTACACCCTAGACATTGACAAAAATATTCCCACCCAACACACTGTTGATGATGAAGTCCTCTAGGAGTCTAAGCCTCTAGGCCCTAGAGATATGAGACGGCTAGGCACAAACTATAGTCGTCGCTGGCTACCCCATGTCTGGGATTATGCCGTGATGTTATGTATGTATCTAATGTATGTAATAAATTATTTAAAAATGTTTGAATACCACGTCTTATAATTACCTGCCACACGGTTTGGGTCTCAACTTGTGGCACTCAATCCATCTGCCCGTCTGCGGCAATTGGGGAAAATAATGCATTGTGGTTCGTTTTCTTCAGTTTATTTCTGGTATCAATTTTAATAATTTGACTTCTCTGAAGAATGGGCTATATGCATATGAAAACTTTATAGTATGCATTTTTTAATGCGAAAAAAGCGAGTATATTAGGAGAAAACCAACAGCGGCACAATTTATTTGTATATGAATTTTTCCCAATTGCCGCAGACGGGCAGATGGATAAGGTGCCACAAGTTGAGACCCAAACCGTGTGGCCGGTAATTATAAGACGTGGTATTCAAACATTTTAATAATTTATTACAATCATACAATCATAACATCACGGCATAATCCCAGACATGGGGTAGTTTGTGCCTAGCCGTCTCATATGAGATATGACCATTACAATGACTCTTCTGGTGACTGCTCAGGCGTCAGGCCACTCAGAAGATATAATGAGTTTGGTGATGATGAAATCGGTGACATGAACACATACATACAAATAGTATAAACATACAATGTACAATGTTTTTAATAATCCATAATCAACAATAATAATCAATCATAGATTAAGAATCCTCCTTCCACCTGACAGCCGACGATATGTCGATTGGGTTTTGACCACTTCCACTAGCAGAAAAAAAGGCCCCATTTCCACATTTTCGCGATTATTTCCCTCCCCACTGTATTTTGCAATTTGGCTAAAACTTGATATGCAGTCATTGCAGTGGTACAGCGTAGGTTTGTACGGTTGTGATTATTTTCAGCAAAATCCGAGTAGGTCTAGCAACTTTTCGGCCCAATTTATTGGGAAAAAACCCCTACATTTTCAAAATTTGGTTTTTTGACTGCCCCAAGGTCAAAAATATATATTTAAAGGGGGGGGGGGCAGAGGTGCGGTCGCCCCGGGCGCAAACTGAGGGGCACAAAATTTGGAAACTAAAAAAAAATGAATCAGTAATCCTAGATATATCGTTATGAAAATCCTGCGCCCTCCCACCGAGACAGTTCTTACTCCAGTAAATGCAAATGGTTATCGGTAGTGCTGTGCGATATCCGAAATTGCATATCGACTTTCGATACTCAAAACATATCGAATCGGAGTCGATATATCGAAAATCTAAAAACCGACATCGAAAAATATCGAAAACCGGCATCGCAAAATCGCGATATTCGATACATCGCACATGACAAGCGTCGGATATCGCAACTTCGACAGGGTGGAAAATATCGTATCGACAGTCGATGTATCGAAATATCGCATAGCCCTAGTTTATCACAGGATGCAGCATGTAGCACTTAAAAAAATATTTCAATGAGTTTTGAATTATACATCAATAAACTGTGTATGATACTAATTGAATTCATGTCTGTCGGTTGTCATATTTCCCACGGTCTTTATTGGTGGACAGTAATAATATTCCGACAGAATATCATTTTCCCACACCGATAAGGTCTTAAAAGAAGCACTTCGTAAAAGTGGATCTATGTAGGTAGCAGAAATTAATGACACCGTTAATTAATTATTGGATAATGAAGCAAAAGTTAGTTCAAATAATCCCAATAGCTCATAGGCCTACTCTTATATTGGATTTTCTTACAATAGATATTTTACTGTACATTCTTATGAGTTCACGGGATGGCACCCTGAGCTTACAATGTAAGACATCATGGGCATTTTACAAGAAATAATATACCGTATTTATCGAACTGATTTTCTAGGAGCAAAGATTTAAGGGGACGATTATATAGCACCACACTATCGCAATTATGCCATTAGCCCCGGAGGTGATAGGTCTAAATAGGGTAGGTTCGTTAATGATGGGTGAATTATTGTATGTATTTAATCTGATTTAATTTGAATACATTTTTATAATTGCTTATTTCAAGTTCTGGGAATTTTGGGTCAGTGAACAGTTATCTTAAGTGCAGAATGTTTAGGATATAAGGACATGACTGTGTACAATGCCAAGTTCTGTCCCATTTGGCCATTTGGGTCAAGTGAGCAAAATAATAGTAGGCTACTCGCGCATATTATTTTCGTGACTTCTGCGGTAAGGGTTTGGGATACAGAAGGTTGCCATTTTTAATCCAGCTTAACAGGATGTGCCTCATGTTAGTGGAAGATGAAGGTGCAAGAGGCGTGCCACAGCGGCTAATATATTGGGATCGCAGTTTGGCAGCAGCCACTGGTGTTAAACTGCGGATTACCAGCCGGCATTTTTCTGAATCCAATTACAGGAGGAATTCTCTTCTACTCAGCCTAATCTACAGGTCGGCGCCTATTGTGGCCTATCTTTAATGTATCCGCGAGTCTAAATATGTGATAACATGCGTAAGACTCATATAGACTATCTGGGATATTATTTTGTCGCATACATTTTCAGAACCCGACCGACCTGCAATCACACTTGGCCGACAGTATACAGTGCAGCAGAATAGTAGATATTCCAACATGCAATAAAAGAGTGTCAGGAGTTAATCCCTAACTCAATTACCGCGCTCCTGTAGGCTATTTCTCCGATACCAACTACATCTGTTCTGAATAACACGTTATTGCAATAAATATTATTAACGGAACCTTTTTATGAGTTACTTAAAGCATAATTCCGATTTACAGTGTTTAATAAACCAAGTGCTAATCACTCGCGTCAGTTTTACAAATCGACTCGGAAAATGAACTGGCACTGATAGCGATAACAAAGGAGAATCTCTTATGCATACGTGCTACAATTAATCCGGTTAAAATTCCGATTTAGAGAGTTATGGATAAATTGAGTGATAATTTATGCGTTACAAAATAATCTTTATCGTCTTTCTGTTGCACTTGACTGACCAGAGAGATAGCCACCTTGATCCATATACAGCCTCATCGTAATCATAATATGCAATGGTTTCGCATAAACCGTACCTTACATGAGCTAAAGTGGAGGACGGGCTTGCATTATTGATTATCTGGGGACTTGCAGCTATCCCTAATTAACTAAAGAGATGTGCCTAATGATTGTACTATCGAATTGTTTGCAGTGGAATTCATGTGTGACCCCCCCAATTGGATTCTGGTTCGGGCAAAATCACGCGCTTAATGGGAGTAATGGCTGCACAAAGGCAGATATGAGAGGAAATCTCCATATCAGGGCCGGATGATATATTGGAAGAAATTATTTGACCGAAAATGCGCATTTTTGAGACAACAATAATAGGGTGGGGTTATACACTATAGACTGTACACTGGCGTACAGTAATAGGGAGGCAGCGTTTTGTCAGGTACAGTACCATTTCCATGATACATGCTTTCAAAAAGCTAATTTGTTTCACAATACGTGTCAGTGCATAAAATGAGCTCCGCAGAAAGGCTTGATTATAAACAAGACCAGTAATTCACGTCATAAAAGTGGGCTGAATGCAAACCTGGTCCAAAATAGGGGTGATGAATATTGCTTTCGTCCCTCCCGAGTAATGGCTCCGCTACATGGGTACCTTGACGTGTTGACATAGCCAGCAGGGCTAATTACATAATCATGAAAGATTTTCCGCCCAATAATGGCTGCAAGTGTGCCCCAGTCGAGAACTGAAATGGTGATTTTTGGTAGTGCCAATCGCGTGAACGTGCACTTGGGTAGCCTCAAGGGAGAGCCAAAATGCATTTTGAACTGTCCTAGCTCCACAAAACGAGCCCTTGCACTGGGTATGGCTTGAAACCACGCAAAACGCGCAATTGTGGCCCAGTGTAGTCAGTTGGCTCGTTCGCTGCCTGCTATACGCACATGAATGCATGGTGGAGAACCATTCAACGCTAATGAGTCCCACCTTCTGCTACCAGATTCAGTCTCAGGAGTGAATGGAAAGATTCTAGCCCAGACACTGGGAAGAATTGCATTAGTTTCCTCCTGGGCTTCTGAGGCTGCCTGTTTTCTATCCTAAAGGACTGTCAGCAACCTCTCTAAGGCAGCAGGTGATGTTGTTTCCACGCTTCTACCTTCCCACACACCTTTTTTTTCACCTCTTGTTCCGTGGGGATTCAGAGCATTTGGAGGCCCCTCCACCCTTCTTCTCCTCCATCCAGAAAAAAAAAGCCCAAAAGAGAGATTTCCTGTTCCGGTGTCAAAATGTGACGTAGCTATATGCGGCTGAGAAATGTAGTGCCGGATGCATTCTGTCACTTTCAAGAAAGGCGATTAGGAACTTATAGTGTCGTGCTGAATACGTGCTCATATGTTAGACCGTTAGACCAGTGTTGGTTCACAGAATAATACCCGTACTTTTGTCCATCCAAGCTCATACAGTATTAAGGCGCATCTGACCCACCGCCTTATCTAAATGCCACCAACCAACCCAACCCAAACGCGATTAAGAAGGGCGATTAGGGCCTTGGGAAGCCGCGGGGTTGTCGTGTCTTGTATGTGACAATTTCAGAGGGACCTTGTGTCAAATGCGTTGCATGCGATGCTGTATATCGCGTTTTGGTTTGGAGTATGGGATGGGTAAGTGTACACTCGTTATACAAGGTGTAAAACTGCTCGAGTCCGTGATACAACTATAAGCCGTTATAGGGGGGGTGGCACACCACCATCACTTTTCCAGTGTATATAACTTTTCTTCTCTCGACAAACCCTTCCACCTCTAAGGTCCTGAATTCGATCCCCGGATCGGACAGAGTATGATTATGTGGATAGAGTTTCGATGGGTTCTCTCCGTGTTCGCGTGGGTTTTCTCGGGGTTCTCCCGTTTCCTCCCGCTATCAAAATCCATCACAGCAATGATTAAAGTCGGTCAATTAAAAAGACGATCCCCTAAAAAATCCCAAGGAGGCTTATTACGGGGTATCCATTATTTTATTTTCTCACCGATGCGGTGCAAGGAAACAAGGGGACAGGGTAAGGATAGGTATTTTTTGGGAGAGAACATAGGTGCAAGTGCAGTGTCGGCAAACGGGTCATGTGCTGTTCCCCAGGAGGTTAGGTTGCCAGACACCTCCAAGGCGTGGGTGAGAGACCCTCCTGACGCAGGTTAAATGGAACTCTCAGGCGGGGATCGAACCAGGGATCTTTCACTCAGCAAGCCGATACGTTACCATCACGGCCACCACACCTCCTCTCGAGTCCACAGTTAAAAAGGGAGATTGATATGAAGAAGTGATGGATTGTCTACTCCATGAACCAATTTAGAGCGAAGCGATAATCACAACAACTGAATGTGGCCTTGATTTGTTACTTCGAACAAGCTCTTCTTATAAAGGGGCGGTTGTTGGGGTAAACAATCCCGAACTTCTTTTCTCATCTTTAACTTCGAGCGTGGCACCTGAGCAGTGCACCGCCCTGCAGAGCATACAGAGTTGAGTTTCTTTTTTTGAAAATTCAGATTTACAAATAACAGACAACGCATTGCATATCTCCGTTGCACAGCATTCATTTTTAAGGCTAGCCTACACAGTCCCTCTCGTCAGGGTAACATGGACAAAAGTGATGATACATAGTTAAATAGTTAAATTGTAGAAGCTGTTTTTCGGAGACATTTGTGTGTGTACGGGGCAGAAATTAATTGATGATATAGACAGTGTTAGCTAATTATTACTACGAGGATGTGAGGCAGTGGCCAATCATGAAAACTAGTTCATAAATACCAACACGCGAATCCCTGCCGTTTTGCACAAACCTAGAGATGCTCTTGTGAAAGAGTGGACTGTCCCACTCGAAATTCCTATAGTCTAGGCCTACTGTACAATGTGCACGATCTGACAATTACTTGGCGAATTGAATCATGTCAATTTTGACTATAGTATTTTCCCCTGAATATTGATCGTGGGAATTGTACTGCAGGGTTGCCAAAACCTATTCCTTAGGTATCGCCACGAGCAAGATGTAGGCGAATAGCTACAAGCTATAATCATTTTCCTGGAAGTCGAATAAGCAGAGAATATCATTATAATAATATGTAAATGACCTGAATGACACTATACATTTGGTCTTATCAAGATGCTACTGACACTTGGTAAGTGACTCGTTTTAGTGCCAATGCATTTAGCTCACATGACTGTACTTACAAAGTACATCGCATATGAGCTGGAAATATTTTAGAGTAAGTTTTGGCGTCAATGGCTCATCTTGAATCCAGAATCAGGTGAAAGATAGGAATTTCCGTAAATTTAAAGCTATGCAAGATGGCTTGAAAAATTTCATGCATAAAATGCAAATATGGACTTGCCCCTGATGGATTTTTGCTCCCTTCAAGTGAATGAACACTCTTGACAAGGGGTGTGGGAGGGGATAACCTCGGTTGAATCAATGAACCGCTGTATAGATGTCTACTTTGGAAGCGAAGCTGCACTTTCTAGGTTTCGCATCAGTCAATAATTCCCATGGCGCGAAATCTCATTAAGCTCATATTAACACCCTTAATCAATATGCCAAGGATAAGAGATTGGATTCAAAGTATAATACTGTACCTGAGCAGGGAGTTTAGAAAACCGTGACAGGTACTAGAAATGCGTAATAATAGCGTCGACTTCATAAAATATGCACCTGAGGCAAATTGTGCTTCAGGTCTGAAGCCCACTTGACACCGCTTTACAAGCACACAATTGAAGAGCCATTTCCCAAAACAAGTTCAGTCCACATTTGCCGAAAATGAGTTATGACCACAGCCTTGAAGCCCATACCCAGATCTATCGGTTAGGTCGAACAGGCACTCTGAAAACCCGTTCCGTTTTCTCTGAACTGGGCTGCAAAGTTTGCGATATTTCCCAGAACAAGTTCACATTTCCTATCTGTCTCACCGAAAACGAGTTCAATCCATCTGCGCATGCGTAGTAGCGAGAACGGCTAATCGGCTGTGTCTTTCAACATGGCGGCCGCTCACAGTTTGGGTAGTAGGTGTCATATTTGATCATTAATGGAGTTAAAATTATACATTTTGGGAAGCCTAATGCAGTGGGAGGATTCCCAGTGTCCAATAAATATTATTTGGAATAACCTCCTGAGACCCCTAGTACACCTTTCAATCACCTTCGTTTTTTTTTACGCGTTTGAGTTAGTCAGAAGGTGCTGGAAAAAGCAAAGGTACAGTATACTGTACCAGGGGTCTCAGGAGGATAAAGTAATTTTTTGCAATCATTCTGGTTGTATTGATACTTCTGCCTTGCCTTTCAGATTGCACGTGAAATAGGTAATGAAGCAAGAAATTAATGAAACAGTAGCTTGCACTTGAGAAACTTAAATCGAATGCTCTTTCAAGCCCCATTTCACATTATGTCTCTCTGAAATCAAGTTCAGTGCATGGACTGAACTAGTTTTTGGAAAGATTTTGAAATTTAAATGACCAAATTTCTGTCCCTTCAATACTATGATTTTCTCACACAATACCATGAAGAAGTGTGTCAGATTAGACGCAGAACAAATCAAAGATGAAATGCTAAAACCTATACTAGGTTTTTGAACTATACAGTTTTTTCTCTCTCCTGCAAAATATTGCAAATGGACTGAACTTGTTTTGGGAAATCGCTATCTTCAATTCATTTGCTTCGTATTTAAACATTTATGATGTTTCACTCGCAGTAATCAAGTAGGGTAAACCATACAGTGATGACCAGTTTAGTGTATGTACTCTATATACTCGTATATAAAGGGAGGCGGAGTGGGGCTGCGGTAACGTACGCGCCCACGGATGTTAAGGTCCCGGGTTCGATCCCAACCCGGTGACACCCCCTTCATCTCGTGCAGAGTTTAGGTCGTCTCTGGCTTCGACTCGGGTGAAATCTCCAATAGACATATCCACCCAGGGGAGTTCACAAAGTGTGCCCATATCAGTCCGCGCACTGCACTTTGCACATCCCCTCCTGTCATCCTGCCCGTGGGCCCGGGCGCTTCAATTAATAGGCACCAACTGTACAATAATAATAACAAAAAAGGTCCGTGTGATATACCCCCATTTGGGGGTGAAAGCACTACCCCAGGATTATTATTATTATTATTATTATTATTATTATTATTATTATTATTATTATTATTATTATTATTATTATTATTATTATATACTCGTATAATTATGTTCGAACTCGGGACACCAGAGGTAGAAGGGTGTGGCGCCAAACCATACACCACCATGCCGCCCTCATTTTGTTATTGTAATAAGAAGACAACATTCTTCTTAGAGACTTGCATTTTAATGACATGATGGTAGGACAGAGCATAAAATATTCCGACTCGTCCTAGTAAAACCAAAGAGGATATACCGGGAATATATGCAAGAGGTTCTAATTTTGTAGCATTTACTATGTATACTCGGGTTGGTTAGGTAGACACTCGTGGCCTTTCAGAGATTGTAAATTTGTTTGCTATGCTGGAGGACGGAACATGAAGAAGTTATGTTCAGACGCATCCAGCAAGTCGTGCATTTCTGGGCTTTAATACAATTGCGCATAGCAGTAATTATGTCATGATGTGGTCTCTGGCGAATTCTGGCGATTCAAAACTGCATGACCTCTAAGAGGCAGTGAATAAGCAAGTGAGGTAAAGTAGCCTAATTTGGCCAATTCAAATCTCGTTGGGCGCTTTAGTAATGGGCACACTGCATAGTCGATGAAAAGCGTCACTGCCATTAGCAGTCCCTATTATTCTTACACCGCTTTAAATTCGCACCTGTGTACGTACAGTTCTGTGTTGTAATGTAGCTTATTACATTCGACACGCTTTTTCACAAAATATATGCGCCATTTCCACAAGAACACCTAATGGAACCTTCGCGGACTGTGACCGCGGACCATACTTGACAATACCAAATAGTGCTTGATGTTATCAGTCTAAACAAGGCTCGAGTATATTGACGTGACACTATGTACAGTACAACAACCTCGCATTATGATGTATCAGCAGGGATGTCCAACCCTCCAGTTAGGATTAACAAGCCCATAATGGAGTTTCTATAAAAACATGCCTCCTCTCGAATGATACATTCCCAGCTAATGGACAAATAAAATTACGATAGAATGGTAATTGCCATAATACGAGAGCGAAAATTATAATATCCGAATTGTGAATTTGCAATACAAGAATTTGCTACTTTTCCCCGCTAGGATCGATGTGATATAGCAATGGAGGAAATATGACGCAGCTGGGAGCCAGAAATAGCCATTATGACACAATACCCTATTGCACAATTGAAATAAGAGAGTCATTACTCGTAGGTGCCAAAGTTGCGCAAAGTATGTGGATTATTATCTGAGCTAACTTTCACATCTGCACTATACCGAAGCAGTAGTGGTGGAGTGGATAGGGTATCCGACTGCTAATCGGGAGGTCCTGGGTTCGAATCCCGGAGGCCGGCGACCCTGACCATGGTTTTCTGTGGTTTCCCATGGTCCTTGCAGGATAATTCCGGGGTCGTTACCGTAATATAGGCCACAGCCGCTTCCTTCCTTCCCTTTCCCTGCTTCATTCCGAAGATGAGAAAAATAGTAAAAATGGAAGAGTTCCAGACAAAAAAAATTGGGAGAAATCCCCCCCTAGGAAGGCCCGTAGGCTGATAATGGGGTATCAAATTACAAATTATTAATTACATCTGCACTATAGACATGAAACAGACATTTGTGAAAATGTAATTTTAGCTCAGTAAATTTTTTTGCCTAAAAAAGACAACGACACTGTTGACTTAAAAACTTAAAATGCAGATGTGTGAAGGATGGGAAAGACATACGACTGCCCCATATTGCAGAAATAGTCATCTCTATAATTAAATAGTTATAAATATTGACATGAAACAGATAACATTCCTCATATATTATCTGGGTGATGTTTGACTCTATTTACACTTCTTGCATATCATCCGCCTTGAGTAGGTGGACTACCATACACGCAATGCACATCTCAATTTTTAAAATGCTCGCATTTATGACGCTTTATTCCGATGGTACGAAGTTGTTCTCTTTAATGTTGCATGTTGGGCAGTGAAATATTAACGGACACAATCAATAATAAGAAAAATGTTAACTCTCAATGATCTAATAGTGAGTGCTAGAAAATAAATAATTTCTTACGGGCAACATAGCTGCCCCAAAATTTCACTCTCGAGAATCAATATCGTGGCCTATATTTTGAACTACAAAATGTACTTGACGATTTTAGGCAAGCAGAAAAGTACTTCGAATTGAGTGAGAAAATTGATACAGCATATATTGACTCTTCCAATACTGTTGTCACATTGTCTTTTACGGCGGTATTGCAGCAGTTTACATTATGTCGTTCCTCCAGCAGTAGTAATCATGCTCACTGCTATAACTTGTAGACCTAAATATAGTCTACTGGTGCACTGACAAAGTTCCCAGTTGAAGGAGGGGTATATTGTTTGCCCCAGCAACCAGTTTAAAGAGAAGCAGCAATCACGGCAAGTAAAATGCTGTCCTGATTGTTACTTCCAACAGGTTTCTTCTTTTAAACTAATTATGTAAACAGCCCATAACATTGTGTCCTAACCCCCCCCCCCCCTTGAACTCACTTACTGGTATAATTTTTTAAATATATATATACAATTATAGAACACAAAATGCAGGACTTTACGCGTGATAGTACTATACACAAGATATACTCTAATGCTCCGGTAGCTTTTCAAAACCTCTCTCTGCCGACAATAAAACCCGTCAAAAAGTAGTTGGATACAGTCATGCAGAGGTTTTAAAAAAACTGGGTTTTATGGGTGAGATAAATTCATGTGAACACATTAGCTATCGCTTTTGATCTGGTGCTGATGGCTCGGACTTGGCCAAAACCGAGGATCCATAATTGCGCATTAAATCCTTCCGAATCAATTGATATCGGCACATTTCCAGACGTGCACAATATTATTTGACTATTCAGAGGCGGCTAAAATGTTGCCTTTGATAATGAAGCGTAAGTATTCTTTGGCACCTTCTCAATTATTGTGTTTTGCAGCGCATTCTTAGCCAATATAAATAAAGATGAACGGGCTGCGGGCCTACTTTCGGATCACCTTATAAGTATATGCATGGTGTTATTTTAGCAGAGAACTTCACACGCGTAATTTATTCATGCATTTTCTATTTTTAGGGTCTGCTTCCTCTCTATTGATCTACTAACTTTCTGATAAAGATGAGTTATTGTGGCATAGCAGTGGTGGTTAGCGCGGGTATGTGTACAGCTCTATGAGTGACACTAATCCGTTTCTCTCAAAGTGTTGTACGGTTAGCTACATCCTAATCTCTCGTGTAAGTGTTACTACACGTATAAACACAAATTGCAGCGATATTTTGTACCTCAGCTCTTTCCATGAGTAAGCTATACATGTCCGGAGCCGCATAACAGTTAGAATTACTGGTCCAGGAAATTATGCAGCTTGAAAATAGGATGTCAGGATTTAAAAGGCAGCATGCAGTATTTTGTGAGTTGGAGAGGGACAAATAACATGGTTGTGCAGGCGCTACTTACAATGCCGAGAGCGTTGCAATTCGGATTATCGAGATTCTCCTTCAGATTCAGTAAGGGGAAGGCGAAGTTTAAGACTATAGGAAAGGAAATATTGATGGGGCAGCAGTCCCACTCTAAAAGCGCCCAGTCAAATGAAGTATCTGCCATCTGGCTTAGCACTAATATTTTCACACAGGGAATTTTTTTCCACAGCCAATCAATGGTCCGCGATTATGCTCCAGTTTCATTTTTATGGAATGGTATAGTTTTAATATCCCACGCGAATATATTAATGCTATTTTAAAACGTTTCAACTACAAATCATTTTTTAGAAATTCGCCAACATCTAGGGAGTCCGATTTCGCAACAAGAAATCTGATAAGCATTGCATAGTTACTGCTTCGTGGCCTACCACTGAAAAAGGCGAATTAGAAAAGATCAAGAGGAATAAAGTCTGGGCGAAATTCTCCACATTCGCCAGTCCACGGAGTCCAGGAAGGTAATTTGGCAGTTTACGTGACTGTAATGTTTTCTTTCCTCTCGTATTGGGTTGGCGGAGAGCGGTAAAAATGAGCGTAACTACTCACCACGTCTATAAGCTGTGACAGCTTGAGCTTGATTCGCACGGTGAGGACATCCGACGTGTTGACCACGGGCCGAACCAACTTGTTGTAGTTGGACAGCAAATCGTCGTAGAGTCTCTTGGCGTCGGGATTCCCTGCTGCCCCAACGCTGACAGTCACAGCAAGCACCAGTACGCTAAATAGTCGTGCCATGAGGAACGCCAAAGGTGCTTGAGGCTCCGTCTCAGGTCGAGGGTCAGACCTCCGAGGCTCATCACTTGGCGGACCAGGCGACAGCGGAGGGTTCATGTGGGTCGGGTGGGTCGTATGTGAGTATATGCTTGCGTGCAATGAGGAGAGAATGATGCTGTCGAGAGAAATGTTGGATTCCCCGGTTGGACTCGCCTGCCGACTTCTCCTGCAGCCCGCTCTACCAGCGATCTCTGCCTCCCTCCCTCCCTCCATCCCTCCCTCTCCCCCTCCTTCCCCCATCGACCGACAGCCAATGGTTGGGACAGGCTGGTACACTAGCGCCCCAACCGAGGGAAGCGGGGATTTGGGCGCCGGCCCCCACACGCCAGCCAACCCTAACCTTTGCCCCCGGCTTGACCCGATTCGCTCCTGACCCTCTACTGACTGCTGCGGTTTGCGCTGCGATGTTACACTCAATCTTGCCCAACCCAACTGGACAAATCTTGCAGTGATGGATCGCTTTCGGGGTTTCTTACACGACTGAAACACTATCATGCAGGTTAAGCGCTGGGTCAGTTCAGGCGATAGGGCAGCTAAACGGTAGTTCAATAACCAACAGTCAAGGAGTCAGTTTCTGCAACATGCTTACGATACTGTGCATTATTATACAGTAGAAAACTGTCATTTCAGTTCGGAATGCCAAAAATAGATAGGCGATAATTATCGAGTTAAGGAGAAATACAGTCACGGTTTTCATTTCAGCATCTTCTTTCTTGTCAAGGGTCCTTCATTGTTGGTATGTATTTTGTATTAAGCCTACATAAAATACTATGGCATTGCATATCTCAGCTTTCAGAAAAAACTGGCTTTACTCAGGCAACAAAGCGTGTTGGATAATCAGGCATCTCAAGAAGCTTGACGTATATTTGCAGGGTGGTTCACTGCCCAAATCCCCACTTTAACTCAAGAGCGGGTGAAGAAGCTGCAGTCTACATTCTTTAACCCGGCAATCATTTTAAAGAGAAGCTACAATCGCGGCAAGTAAATTATGTGGTGTTTGTTGCTTTAAATGGGGTCTTCTCTTTAAACTATTGGATGCTGGAGTAAACCATCCCTAACTTTTTCTCCTATACCCACCTCTTGAACTGGGGACTTGGTCCATGAACGACCTTTGCATACCAAGTACAACAGTCGATATGTTTATTATTCTGTATAAATAAATGCGAAATATACTAATTATTAATAAAATGCAAAAGAATACATCTCGGCGAGGTTATTTGTAGCAGTATGACCAACTTGTACAATTCCATGTAATAATTTCTCAAGCACTCGTTAAAGGTTGTAAATAAAGTCGACGTGTTTTTTAAAGCAAATATATACATGCTCCGGTGTTATCATGTGTAGTAAAATTATATCACTGTAACCTTCTGTAATTGGCGGTTTCCCCATCAGTCGGCATAATGAGTCTATAGCCACTACCGCAGCTCTACTCGCTGATCCCGGCGAAAAGCCGAAAACCGACGAAGGCTGGCGGGTTTTAGGATCGAACCCTTACGCTCGCAGGCTAGTGGCCAACACACCATCCATTCCTTCATCCCCAGCCCCATCCCATTTTTTCACTTCCACGTTGTACAGTATAGGTCTTTTATCGGAAAGAGAGACCCGGAGAATCATAGCATTGACCCTCATAATATTCATGAAATTGTTTTACACGTAGATTATATAAAGAGTGGAAATGATAAAGGGTCTAAGTGACATTTTTTTAAAGATTATGCTCTAAAAGCAAGAGCTGTTTGGGTCAAAGCTAATACTAATACAAAACCTCCAAATGACCCAGATGGCTCATTTGATAGCAGGAATTCCCCAAAGATAGCCTCCTCAGACCCAAAATAGTTCTATTCAACATAAAAGCTCCGGATTTTGTGTCTAGGTGCAGTTCCGTACTCTGAACAAAGAACCATCCTACACATTTTTCAAAATTCCGCGCCATTGTTGAGTTAGAGGACTGTATTGCAGGCAATACATTGGGTCTTAGAACTTCTGATATAAAATGTGATATTGATAGCAATACAAAACAACTTTCATATCTCAACACCTCTTATTCCGTGTGGTAAAGTCCGAAACAGTGTTACATACATATACTGTACGTATGTACATACATATGTAATTATTATTATTATTATAGTAATTTATGTTGTTGATAAAAATGTGATCAAAGTAAATATTCAATTAGAAATTAAAGTTCGAAAAAATGTCAATACCTCTCGCTAACAAAGAAATATAACATACTTTTTTGAGAGAAAAAATATATGCTAAGTTTTACTATTTTTATTACACCTTAGTTAAATCAGCATACACTATCATACAATAGTACATTAAAACCTGTGAATAGCTCATTTTACGATATCTACGACCATTTTCTGATTATCCGTGGTTTCCGATTATCCAGCGACATCTGTGCATTCATTAGCCCTGAAAATCGGGATTACAGTGTATTTAATATTTGTTGGGTTTTGTTTCTTTTCATGTCTGAGGTGCCAAGCGAATAAGCAATATACAGAAGTTGTTTAAAATATTGTATTTTGGGGTCTGATTATTATTTGAACCTATTCTCCTAGTTAACCCTTACAATCATGAACACATTAATTTTGTAGCCTGTAATGGATATGGGTATCCATAACTGCCACACAAATACCCATATATCGGAACTTAGGCCCTTCATCATTTCCACTCTTCATATTTTAAAAGACTGTTCACAATTATAAATATGATTCAGCCTTGATAACGGACACAAACTGCATAATGCACCTAATAACTTGTCACCTTTACGTTTGTATAGCCTATCAGTAAAACACAGTCTGGAAGGTTGAGAAAGTAGGAAAGGCAGGCAATATTTTAGTCCCATTTTATACTGTGGAGTGCTCTCTTACTATTATTTTGAACAATATATTGGTCAGCCATAACGATGTACTGCGCGTAGCTCCGCACCGATGCCCTCAACCCTTTCAATTTCAAGCTAGCTACTCTTATTGGAGCTTCACGACCCTGTAAATGCTGCGGAAAGCAACGGGAGTTCCTCCCCGTTGGATGTAGTCACATCCGACAGCAACAAAAGGACCATACATGGCTGTAGAAGGCGACAAACAGCCTCTAATGCACGGCCAGGCGGTTGTTAACTTTGGCTACTCATGCGAGGCCAAGTGGTCTGGCCAAACGGTACTTACTTTTGGATTGCGGTAATATTATATTATTATTAGTGACGAGACAGATTTGATAGATGTAGGACGAAACACATGACCTCTTGTAGGGAGATCAGCAGTCATTAACCCGCGTACGTACAGTACCTGCAGTGGTTGTATATACCGGGGAGCAGGATATGAGAGAGATACAGATTGCTGAATGTCCACGAAATGACACCTGTAATATGTGTCACACTCAAGGGGTCGGACAATCGGAAAAAAAACGTACGAGATTCACTAATACTGCCAGATTCACCCGGGATTCACAAGATTCGGCAGGGATTCATAAGATTC
>KZ539018.1:13476-28522 GCA_000934665.2 Catajapyx aquilonaris
GGGGGGGGGGGTGAGATGAGTGACCATTTCTTTTGAAATATGCCCCCGAGGCGGAGGAGCGGAGGGTCAATATGGGGCCTCTCAAGTGAGATAAGGCAAACTCCAATTCCAGCAGGAGCCTTCAATTCTCCCGGAAGGCGGTTTCCTCCTCCAATTCTAACTAATGGCTTTAATGTGACAACTATACGGCACATGAAGTGACCAGATGGTCATAAATTCTCAAATCCGCTTCCCAGCTGCCTACCGCGCAAGGGTTATTACGGTCCATATTTTACACACAGCGTTTTATGCCGGGGAGGGAAGGCCGGGTGGGTGGGGAGAGGCGGAGGAGGAGGAGGAGGAGAGGGGGGGGGACCGCATAACTAGGCAGGGCTGAGGATTGAATAATAAAGTCATCTAAATGTTACCAAGACTGAAATTCCGGGCCTCTTATTGTCCTCCTGGAGGCAACCGGGATGGGACCATTAGCATACTATCTCGGCGGGGCGACCCATAAAACGGAGGCGCGAGGTTATCGTGGTCTGCATGACTCTGATTAAGGATTCGGCTGGTGGGGAGGGGGAGGGGGACACATTTTTTTATATGCGGAAAGTGGGTGGGTTGGGTTGGAGAGAGACGCTCGTTTGGCCATGCAGACAGCATATGCGGGGTGAGGTCGAAGGAAGGCGGATGACCTCGGAGTGCTGGAAAGTGACGGCCATTTTGGGCTTGGAGGTTGTGTTGGCAGCAATGTGGCTCCTTCCTAGGCCGAAACTTGACAACACTGCCCATGTAGTACCATTTCCCTCACTTGGATGGAGCATCTTCCTTTTCTGCACATTATTGCCACTGTCAGTGTCGTGGTAGCTACTACGTTCACCTAGCTGATGACTCACCCCGGACAAACAGAGGCAGAAACTTGGCAGTTCTACGAGCCATTCTAGTATAGTATGATGATATCGGAGTATCTATCAAATTGTTATTTAATTTAACACATAATTTCGTAATACTGGAGTAAAATCGTATCATATCGTATCGATTCATGTCGTAAAATCGTACCGTATCGTATGGATTTGTAATTTAAAATCGTATCATATCGATTTATGTCCTAAAATCGTATCGTATCGATTCATGTCTTAAAATCGTATCGTATGGATTCGTAACTTAAAATCGTATTGTATCGATTATTCGTGTCGTGAAATCATATCGTATCGATTCATATTTGTCAAATACACCAAATTATTCGATTAATGTCGAATTTACTTTAACATTGAAAATCGATTCTGGTTCTAACGGGGCAACTATGGATCGTGTCCGGAACAGTCCGGAATGTTCCTGTTGGGACACGCAGATTTTTGGCATAATTTAGCGGTTCATGGCGCTTGGGGGAGAGGGGGGGGGGTCATCCCGCCATCAGCATGTGGTTCGCACACGGGCCATACGGTCAGTTCATTGTGAGCGATTTGAATGGCAACATCCGGTGCATCCGATTCGTATCGGGCTATCGCACCCAGATAGTCCCCCCCCCCCCCCAAAAAAAAAGTATCAGGCCCTGGGTGGGGTAGGGGGGGTGGGGAGCAAATTTTAGACTATTCAGGCGTGGCCCGGTATTATGAAATGATATTAACCGATTTGTCGTATTTAAAGCTCTAACAGGCTGACCGCAATGTGACGATTAATCTGTAAGCTAGATGAGGCGTCCAAAGGGCCATGTGTTACATTTCCACTGTTATGTCCGGTTGAATGTGTTGTTGCGCGATAATGAGATCGTGAAACGCCAGCGCGTCGATAACGCGATTAATCACTTGCATCGCTCTTTTCGGTGTTGCGGTTTATAGTGTGGCCGGGGAGACGAGGCAACTAAGGCCACCAAGCACATTACCACTATTTTGTGGCTGAATCAGACGCAACCTTCTTTCGTCTATACAAATGCAAAATAGTCCGCATGATATCATTGGCGCAATTGATTTAAAGAAAAAAAAATGAGCGGAAAATGACAATAATTGCTAAACACTAAAATTAACGAAATGGATCCTTTTTGCTTTCACGTTACTCGTTTAACAATTAGAGGGCAGAGTAGTATAGCGCCCGTTGTCCCCACGGTGACTCATCACCAACGTGCATGTAGTACTACTTTCTCCCTGAGAGTGGCAGGACTGTGCAGAGTGAGAGCCTATATGCGCCAACTAGTAAAATGGCCTATCGTCCAAGTATGGGGTGGGCCAGGCAGTGTTGCCAAAATTTGTCAACGAAAATCAGATGGAATTTTTTATTGTCGAAGAAACACAGAAGCTATAGTGAGTACGGTAATGTTCCATATATTATTTTCGTTTTTTTTTTACATTTTATTATTTGTGCAAATGACATGTCGGTCTTGTTGTTTGCGCAATCTAACTTTACGTTAATTTTTAATTAAACAATGAACTAATATTGTTTGTTTATTAAAATAGTCTGATTTTTTGTGTGCGCTTTTGCAAACATGCCAACTGTATACTAGCGGAAACGATATATGGCCATATACGTATCAACCTGCATAAATAACATTTCGATGCACCACTAACATAGGGCCAAAGTCACTTTTCTGCAAGTATCGAGCTTTCTTTTTTTTTTTCCGAGGGAAAAACTTTTTGGAGAGCTCGACAGTTAGGTATAGTGGTGGTGGTGGTGGGAAAGGGAAAAGGTTTTTGCACAATCTCCATCTAATAGCGGGCTGGGTGGAATATGCCGTCGGATGCGCCCTTCTGTCATCGCTTCCTCGCCAATTCGTTGTCGAATTTGTCGAGGCCCCGCCGTAATTTACGGCCGTTTTATGCCGGTCAAAGCGGATTCCCCGCACGGGGGATTGCCGATTAATTCAATGGCGCTCTCTTCCCCCATCCCCTCCCATTCCCTATCCTAAAAACCATAACGCCGGAGTTCTCCAGGCCAGGCTGACGTCGAGGACTTATAGATAAAGGGAACTCTTACAGGAAAAAGATAAAAGCTATTATGGGTCCTCGGGCGGAAACGTGCGCGACGCCTGATATAGTATAAAGGACTATTGTTTTTAATTATCTTCCTTCCAACACAAGGAATGGCGAAGGTGTTGGGGATGAGGAGGTTGATCATAAATTAAGTGATTATTTAGTAGGGAAGGAAGGAAGGAAGGGAGAGGGAAAAGGAAGGGGGTGTCGCGGCTGAAGGAAAAAGGTCTTAATCGAGGTAATCAGCGACGCCTTTGAGGGGGCTTTCATTGGTTTTCATGGGAGGGAAAAGGATCCCAGGGATAGTTATGGGTTTAGTGGTGGGGGCGGAGGATAAAAAAGAGATGTTTCCGGGAGTCGAGGAGTTATGGTGGGAACGTTTTGTTTGCAAGGGTGAGTTCAACGAGACGGTTTATGGACGGGAAATAGTTAAAAAAGTCGGTGCTCGAAGGGTTGATATTTTTTTGGGGCTGGTGGTGGAGGAGAAAATTTTTTGTGATTGGTTTTGTAATAGTACGAGAGCAACAAAGGGCTTGAAGTTGACTGAATTATACAACTCAAAAGCGCTTTCAAAATGAAACTGTAATTACATTAATACCGGCAGAGAATACAAGTTACGTAACCCTTAGTTATAGTGAGGTGTAGGGCAACTGACCACTAAACCCTCATTTTTGCATTTAAAGGGCATTTAAAACATTCGAATTTCCTTGGGAGTTTTTCTAATTGTCAAACAAATATTGCACTCCACTAGATGTCCACATTTTGAAGAAAATGAGTTATGTCCTTCACTGGGTATAGCTCAGTGTGCGACGCATCTACCAGTAGAAGAATGGTAAAATTTGGACCAAAAACGGCGACGTTGTGTTAAAATTTCCATCAATTGTGATAGCTTTTATCTTACGAAATGTGATCATCTTTTGGCTCTCCTGTGAAATTACATTTTTGTGACATACGCTACTTCTGGTGGAGTGCGAAATATTTCCGCAATACGTAGGAGGTAACGTCTACTGAAAGCCTTTCGCAATTTTTTAAAAAATTAAAATGGTAGTTTTGGCTTTTGTTGCTTCTCTAGGATGGTAGGAATATTTAAACCAGTTAAATGGCCCAATATAACAAAATAGATCCAACAATACATGTGCGCTAAAATATTTTTGTGGCTCTGAGCTAATCGTATTTACCGCAAAAAATTTTTTTTACAAATTTCGTGTACAGTACAGTACATTTCCATTCTGATTGTAATATTGGTAGGCCTTGTAGTGTACTTAGTGCCACAATATGATTGTTAAATAATGGGATAAACTATTGCATAAAATTTTAAAACACATCCGCAATATTTTATGAGCAGCCTTTTCATACGCATTTCTGAGAAATTTTTGCATTTGTTTTTCTCTGGCACTTCTTCTCCAGTGCCTTGTCTCACAGGCATGCATCCCTGTGCTAGAATTAATTCAGGTGGTATGCAAGCCTTGAGCCCTTTTTTTCAGTATAAAAATTCGTGTCATTTTGCCAGCTATTTTTAGCCGCAGCGTAAATCTAATTTGTGTTCATCATCATAAAGGGCGACAAATGACTCCAAAAAATGTATTTTTCCAGTCCTGTTACGAATACCAAATTATTATTTTTTTTGTTTCCTCTACAAATTTTTGTGTCTTTCCGGTATAATCTTATCGCCTGAAGCATTTCCCCCCCCCTCCTCCACCTGGATCTTGTAATACTTTTTTAAAACCTGACAACTGGTGCCAACGATTACGGCTGAACGCTCTCAAACTTGTTCCTCCATTTGAATTTTTAATTCTTTCCAGCTCAGCTGTGGGAGGATGGTGGTAAGGTAGGGGAGGGAAATGGCATTTGGAGACAGACTAATTCATGAACTTAAATAATGGTGTCTCGAGCATTATCAAAAAGGAGCCTTGGGAAAGAACATCAGGCAGAGACTTTGCTGAAGCTGCGCTCTACTCGTGTTTCTCAACAAAAAAAATGATTATTAAAAGGAGAGGAAGAAATAATTACGTTTCTTTGAGGAGTGGGAGGGGAAGCTAAGCTCCCAAGCCTATCACCTGCGATTTCTACAGTTATAATGTTATTCAGATTCATAAAGTCGTAAAGTACGCTGTTTTGTCATTTGGAGGATTTTTTTTACGAAAATGGCAACGCTGTATTTACGCGGATGCCACGTGTAATCGTGCTTCTCAAAAAAAAATATTATTAAAGGAGAGGAAGAAATACAGTTGAATCCGGATATAACAGACTTCAAGTGACGCGGAAATCAGTCTGTTATAGCCGAATACACAGGCCATATATGGAAATATGCCGAGGCCGACATTTCGAGTCTGTTAATTATAACCGAAGGTCTGTTTTTTATTTTTTTATTTAGCTGTACCCTATTAGAGGGAACAGAGCCCTTTTAGGAGGGTGGATTACCACCATTTTTTCTTGCGAAATTTTCTTCGCATGCGAAGGTCTGTTATATCCGGTTTCAACTGTAATTACTACCTTTCTCGAGTGAGCCTAAGCCTATCACGTGCGATTTTCACAGTTATAATGTAGTCTAATTCAGATGCATAATCATAAAATCGTAAAGTACGCTGTTTCGTCATCTGGAGGAATTTCTACGAAAATGACAACGCTGCATTACACCGATGCCACATGTACACGTATGTGTAATATTTGCGTCGTTGTTTCAAATGGCAACCCTGTAATGCACAGTTGCCACATCTAGGACATCGACGTTGCCAATTTTTTCGTCCCCATACATATTCCACGACCTCAAACAAGACTTGTTCGAAGCTGTACATACCATCTCGTGGTATCGATCCTTCCGATATGTTTTTCGGGGGCCAAAAAGACCCCAAACGTCGGCGGGCATAAAACTTTGATGTTTTATTGCCGCCTTTGGAATCGCGGGAGGCTGGGGCGAAACTTGTGCCGGACGAAATACCATTCCGGCCAACTCTTTGACCAACCCCATAAAAAAGAAGAGAGTGGAGGGGATGGTGGGGGGTAAGGGAGAAAAGAAGGATGAAAAAAAAAAAAGTTTTACGAGGCATTTTCGCGTCCGAGTCAGTGATTCGGGTACATATGTTTGGCAAGACGTATGGGAAGAACTGGCCGGGTATTTACAAAGATTGCGGGTTCGGTCAGCGACCATAACTCATCTCAGTTTGCTGTGAGAGGGGAAAAAGTGGTGTGGCAAAAAAGCTGGCTAACTTACATTGTTGTCTTAATGTCTCCAAGTATTATTGCAGTTTCTTTTGCTTGTTTGTGCCAAGATGCTTGATCAGTAATTCAACTTTGAGAAGTGTCTGTGGTCACTTTGATGCTTTTGTCCTCCCCTTATACAGTCCCTCACAATGTCGCTGACGGGCTAGTTCATCCTGCCTTATTACACGTGAACGTTTCGCCCAGCCGCTACCCTGACACTAACGTGATTAGGTGTGATGGGATTCGGACCCTGCAAGGGATCCTACCCAGAATATATCCCCCCTCTAGTCCCCCTCCAAAAAATAGTGTACAGTAAAGAGGAAGGGACATCAGGATCGATCCCCCACAGGCCAGTTTCCCATCTCATCTGACTAATTTCACCGGATCTGTGGTTGTCCAGCCAGCCTTGGACCTCATTGTTCTTGGGAGTGAAAAGGGTGATTGGACTGGACTGAGGTTATGTGCACGCTAAATTAGGGACCGGCACAGTGGGTGATGAAACTGGAACGATCCGGCACGTATCGGACTAGTCTGAGAGCTCAGCAAGTTCTCTCCGTGCTCATGCCGTTTTTCTCGCTAATCATCCGGCACGAATAGGACCAACAGTGCCAGAGCCGTGATGGGTCAGCAAATCATGCTTCTGCCTTTTTTCTGGCCAATCAGAGAGATCCGGGACGAATAGGACCAACAGCGCATGCGCATGGCTCAGCAAGTTCGTGCTCCTGCCTTTTTTTCTAGCCAATCAGAGCGATCAGGAACGAATCGGGCTGATGGCTCAGCAAGTTCTCTCTGTGCACGTGCCGTTTTTCTCAGAGTGTTCCAGCTGCAATTGTTGCTATTCTTTGTAACGACTCCCCCATCCTGCTGCTTTTTGGAACTAGAAAAGGGTGAGATTTGTGAGTTGGCAGCATTATATCCTCCAGAGCAGGCCCAAGGCTCGACAGGGGGTTTAGCAGTCCGATACGCACGGATCATTGAGCAAGGAGAGCTTGTGCTTGTAGGAAAGGAGGAGAAGACCCCCCAGTTGATCCTATCTAACCCCTAGTGGAAAAAGGGCGCTCCATTTCTTCCTCTGCGGGAGGTTTGGAGATTGGTGCGACGGCACTTTGTCAGGGTGTGGACAGCAGACCAGCTTCCTCTGCTCAATGGACCTTGACGATGGAGGCTGTCCCATCACCCATCATGACTTATGCTACCCCCTACTCCATGGGTATTATCGTGTGTTCTGAGAACCCCTGACGGGGGGTCTCCAACCCAAAGGGCCTTGTCAGCTCCTGATCTCTATATGACGGATGGGTCGTGCTTGGTCCAACACACAACACATTTTGGGGCAACGACTGGAAAGCTTTTGGAGAACTACTGCGCGACTCCATAGAATTCCTGCAGAGGTTGTCTTGTGTGCCCCTTGAAACTAGTCATCCCGACGAACAGTAAAGGCTGAAGGGTTGCCCTACAGTGTTAGGATGAACGTCAAGGACGTTTTCTACACCGCACTTTGTTCGCAATCAATCTCCCTAATTAACGTGAAAGCCCCACGGTGGTGATTTGAGTGACTTGTTGGTTTGGGCCCAGAAGGTTGGAAAATGGCAATTGAGAGGATAGACTAGCTTTTCCGTCCCACCCACCCCTTGGCAGTCACCCCAATCAAAAGGGGCCGAAGCAATCCATCTCCAGAAGCAGGCCCACATGGGTGCTGGCCACTGGAGGAAGACAACTCGATTAATTGGCTCGGGAGCTTGGGAATGGTCCCAAGATGGATCGTCTTCCTCTTGCAAGAAAAGCATCGGGGATCTATCGCTCACTCACCTTACAACACTCTCTATTATTAGCAGCATTAAACATGAAACACACTACAAATATTTTTGTAAACTTGCTCAATTGTTGGCGAGGCTTTAATTCAGTGCAGGCGAGGCTTTTTTTTTGTCTGTTGGAAAACGTACGCAGCCGGTAATGAAGTCTGCCCCGTCTGGTTGTAATATATACAGAAAGAAGCAGCACCGTTCATTTCCCCCCTCGCCGGATACTGGTCCCAAGGTGCGAATTAGCCAAGTCTTGTTACAAGATCCACACCAAAAATGATCTCTGTCAGGCGGGGGGACAAGAAATGCATTTTTCATTCTTGAAAACCCGACTTTGCAAGTCTTTCTCTTAACACAGTTGTCTCAACATCCTGAGGAAAAGAATGGCCATTTACATAAATCTGACGTAAATTTGGCAACACTTGGACGTAGTATGATATTCCACAACCAGATGGCGAGCATCTGCACACTACCACGTGGTAAGTGTGGTAACTAATTGCACCTAGGTGATGAGTCACAAAGTCGCGTAGCCAATTCTACATTTGATGTATAAGGACACGTCATTGCCAAAATTTTGCATGGTTTGGCTCGCAAAGGAAAAACACTAGAACAAAAGCATTTCCATATTCTTTGGGGTGTGTTTGGAGGGTTCAAGCAGAATGAGTGTATCATGAAGCATATAGAAATAGGGAGGGGTTCTCTCTCTCTCTCTCTCAAGCTCTCCCTCCTCTGCTGTGGAAGCTGCAGGCATATAATCAGTCCCCATAATGTTCCTTGGCTTGGCGAAGGGGTTTTCCGAATAAGATTTATCACCCTTCGGGGAATATCAAGCCTGGGAAACATCCACTGAGCGTTGGTGATGAGCCGTGCGGTTCAATTTGGCTCGCCGCATGTGATTGTCCGTCAAGGGGATTACTAACTTCATGCTTTTATATACTACTCAGCAAAAGGATAAAGCTGGAGGAGGAGGAGGAGGAGGAGGAAAACTATGGACATAGTATACCATGTGTCTTATATAGATGGCCCACCCGCGGACAAACAGAGGCACAGACTCGAGCCAATTATACATATAATGACGCACCACATATACAGGGTGTTTCAAATTCATGGGTCGTTTTTTTATACAGGGTGTCTAATCATTTTTGTCCGAACAATTATCGGAAAATTGCCCGTAGCTGCTACTTTTTAAGCAGTGACTTGCAAACGGTGATTTTTAGGAGGAACGGGGAATATTCCCTGCGAATCGTAGGTTGAAGTGGCCTTCTGAAAATTGAGGGTCAAGCCTGGAAAAAAGAGGGTCACACAACATGCCATGGGATGTGTGACCCTCTTTTTCCCCATTCCCCATTCCTCCGACAAATCACCGGTTGCAAGTCACTGCTTAAAAAGTAACAGCTACGCGCAATTTTTCGATAACTGTTCGGACAAAAAAGATGAGACACCCTGTATGACTGATATCACCCGATAGTAGTTATATTTTAGTAGCTTATTGTGCCCCGATACAGGTTTCATATTACTTCCCGGGGGTCAAAAGGCACCTTCGTTAAGGTCACACCTATAGCGACGGTACAACAAAATAACTACTACCGTCGAGAAAGGTTATATTTTAAAAAAAGACTCACGAATTTTTGAAACACCCTGTATAAGGGAATGTTTGTTTGTTTGTTTGTCCATGGCAACGGGCTATCATGACATCAAAATTCAACTATTGATTGTTGTTGATTACATCACCATTGAAACATCCCGCGCGAAGAACGGGCTCCACTGCTAGTGTTGAATATTTAATCCTGCTCTTACGTATACATTATATAAGGGAAAGTTTGTTTGTTTGTTTGTCCATGGCAACAGGTTACCGTGACAACTCTTAATGTTGCTGATGACATTACCATGATGGAACCAGGCCGTGCGAAGAACGGGTTCCGCTGCTGGCATTGTTGAATATTATTACCCAAAAAGTCCTAGCTATAATATCGTATGGAGCAAAAAGACATATCTGTTATTCCCATTGGGGAATCTGTTGAGAGAGAGAGAGAGAGAGGGTTTTTTCCCCCTCTGTTGAAAAGTGGGTACGACTCGTGTTCCATGCGGCATCCATCTGTTTTTCCCCCCTGGAGCAAGATGGTGGATCAACTGGGCCAGCTTTTGTTTTTGCGACGGTCAACTTTCCAATACGGCCGATATATTAGTTGAAAGATCGTGCTCCTAAACAGAGCTGCGAGGGAGGGAGGTGGGCTGGGGAGGAGGTGGGGTTGGAGGGGGGGAAAGACTACTACCCACAGTAGAGATTGGAGGGAGGTATATAGATTTAGGAGCCCGGGAAAGGTTTTGCTGGGGGAAGAGATGCGGTTTCGCTGGGAATGGTTTGGGGTGTTCGAGAGAACTTGGAGGGGGGAGAGAGATCATGGGTCCATCCCTGGGAACATGAATATTGCATGAGCAATCCATCGGAGGGCCAAAAGTGCTCGGGGCCCAAGCCTCCCAACTTTTGTGGTCGGGATGAGTGGACTGCGGTCAAGAGACATTTTTTTTCTCTCCTTCTTCTTTTTTGGCTAATCCTTATACGTGTGAGATTTTTGCGACGTTGGGGTCTCAACTTTGTTAGGATTTGTTTTTTATAAGTACGTGGAGATTTTTATTGCTTGGTTGAAAGTTAGTTGCTGGAGATGGTTTATAACATAATTGGTGCGTGATTGGTGCGGATTTTTTTTTGGCCCGGTTTTTAATGGCATGTGCAGCTTTTTGTTTGTACAGCTCTTTTTAAAAGTAAATCTATGAAACGTAGCCTACTGGTATCGACAATCATGCATTTGTGTACGTAGTTAATAAATAACATAAATAGCAATTATGATAATGGTAATTGTGAGTTGAAGTCAGCCACGAATATTTAAGTCGTCTTATAATGTCAAAATGTCTTCCCTCAGTTTGTCGCACCAAAAAGACGTGGTGTGAGTTCCAGGAGATAACAAAATGAAACTTGAACCTTCTGAACCTCCCTGTGGCGATAAAATAAGCCGGACTGAGCCGAGGCAGACGCAATTCCCTTTGTGAGCCTAGTCCAGCATGTTGCCGTCTTTCAAGAGAAGAGTGGTCGTTGGATGCACATCATAAAGTTTTGTGGGCAACCCTTTGCATAATCAGGATCTCTGACGTCACCTCGGCCTCCTTTTTCTCTCTCTCAGTATATAGAAAATTTCTTTTTTAGCGCAGAAAAAGGATATTCCGCCTTTCTATTGTGGAACCTAAATCATTGATGATCGGCAACGGAAGCCGAGTCTTGATATACATAGCGGGTTAGGATAAGAAAAGAAAAAGAAAAAAAAAGTATATGCCCTCCATTTTTTGGGCGAAAAAGTTTGACTTGTAAATAAGGGAAGATCCTCTTTTTTATCAGGGGGTTTTAAGCTCGTTTTTTTTTTTTGGCTAAGCTGGCAATCTCTGGTCTTGGTAATTTGCAAGGTTGGTCGATTAAGGTAAATGGGCACCAATCTAACTTACATTTTAGATTTTAGGAGGGGGGGGGGGNGGGGGGAACTAGTACACGGCAAGGGTTTAGACGTTAGAGGATTATAATCAGTAATGAAAGTTGACGCTGTATAGTTTAAAAAGTTCAGGAAAGGATTTTGCGTTGTAATTCGCAAAAAAAAATGCATTATTAGGAAAAGTGACGCTACCAGTTAAACTATTGTAGGAATATTCCAAATTCGTGGGTCGTTTTTTTTGTAACTGATATCGCCCTATAATTATTATTATTTGTAACTTGTTGTGCCCCTAACCACCTATAAAACTACTATAATAATAATAATAATAATAATAATAATAATAATAATAATAATAATAATAATAATAATATATTACCCCATAAGGCCCAAGAGCCTTCATAGGGGGACACACACTTCATATTATACATACATCCACATTACCGTCTCCTATAGAAACTACTATATTCGACCTCCCTGGGTGTAATAGGTAATCGCGGCACAACATGCTCCAAAATTAACTCACATTGAGCTAAATTAGTTATTTTTAAAAAACACCCACGAATTTTGGAACACCCTGTGTATTCAGGCAGGGTCCTGATAATTTTAGTTAATTGTGGGCTCTGTAACCGCACTTTCCTTTTTGTGGCGCAGCAAGCCAATGAACGTTATTGTGGCTCTGCTAATGTGACATTCCGACTCTTCCGTCGCGTAGGTTCCATTTCCTGACATGTTATGGCCTCAGTTGCTGTTCACCATTTAAAAAACAAAAGCACTGTGCTAATTTAAATTCAGCCAATTTAAATGACAATCTGTGGAAGAGACCGCATTGTTAACTAATTTTTTTTTCTCACCACCAGACAACGCATTTCTGTTCATAAAAGAAAACTCCGTGTGGCTTGGAAGGAGCGGAATTTTTTTTCATTTTTTCTACAAAAAAAAAAAAATGGGAGAGGAAGTAGGCAACAAAGTGTGGTTTTCATTTTCATAGTCCCCAGAACGGAGCCTAGTTTCCCCAATATCTTTTCTTCTGCCCTGAGTCACAAAGCCCCTCCGCCGCCCATTTGTATTCATTCCCGCCACTATAACAATGGATTTCCCAGACAACCAATGACAGTTCGCCTGCTTTAAGGACGCATTGGACTTCCCGTTCCGGTGCCCAGAATCTTCCAGAGGAGAATAGGGAAAGAGGGGGGGACACCCTCATAGAAGAAAAAAAAACAGAACTTGGTAAAAAAAATATAGAAGAGAGCAACGCGTATATTTGATTAATTTATTCATTTCCATCTGAATTAAATAAGATAAAATATGGTGCACATTAATATGGATATGAAGGAAATCGCTGCTCAAATTAGGCGTAACATCACCATATTTGCATAAATATGTCGTGCACACATTTATCATCTGGATAGAAACAGGATAGAATGGCCTCGATTTACATACGTAATCCGGTTAGGAGGGAGGGGGGTATGGAGGGTAAAGGGAGAGGGGGTGGGGGGAGAGAATCCGGGAGAGCTCCAGCGACTCCGGTTCCGACTGGCTGCACATGGCCATTGGAGCGACGCCCAGATTTGTGGCTTTCCGCCTCCAATATGCTCATTGTTACTTCTAAGGTGCGGATGGGAAGGGGGAATGAGGAAGCATTACTCTCCGTAACCCAGGACTGTACATGCAATTGGGGAATGGGGATTGTCCATGTAGTACCATACCCCTCAATAGATGGCACATCTTCCCTCTCTGCACACTCGTACACCTAGCTGATGACTCACCCCGGACAGAGTCACATACGCAGTCTTTAGTAGCGAACCCGTTGCCAAAATTTGGCAACACTGCCTCCACTTGGATGTAGTACGATATGCCACTACCAGTTGGCACAGTCTGCACACTACTGCCACTGAGTGGTCAAGTAGTACGGCATGCACGATGGTGATGAGTCACCGCGCGGACAAAGCCCACCAGGGTGCTATAAGCAGTGAAGTTGAAGTGTGTCCCAACCTCTCCTACCGCTTGTGTCCTCACATTATTGAACGGAAAAAGTGGTAATAATGGTAACTACATGCACCTATGTGATGAGTCAACGCGTGTAGGAAGAAAGTCACGCCTAGCTAATTCTCTATATGATTATTTTGTGTTTATTTAGGACAATGCAGTGCGGATTGCAGAAGGATATTCACTACACTAGAAGAAAGGTGAAGAAAATCCTGTTGGGAATATTCTTGTAGGGAATTCTCTGGGGCGAGATTCAAGGGAATTCTCTCGGGATTAGTAGAGGAATTCTGGGTAATCTGGTAGAAATAAACCGGGGGGGTTAATATTGAGAAATCCTCTCTTGAGATATGTTCTGGGAGAATGTATGTGGAATCTGGCGAATCGACTCTTTCTTTGGGGAATTATAGACATTTTAGCAGCGCAATTCGGAGTAAACTTATGCCTATAGCTGTGGTGTCAATGTCTGTAGCGGGCAGTAAGTAAACTATACCCTGTCGTAACTAGATACGACTAGAGAGGGAAGAGAGTCGCCATCGTCACTATCGTCTCTGATTGGCTAGAGCGAACTACTCCAGCCAATCGGAGTCATCAACCCAGTCACGGTCTCTGATTGGCCGGAGTAATTTTGGATTGTCCTGTGGAGGCCGCCATCTTGGAAACCGTGGCCGGCCCTGGCGTCACGGTTGTCTGTGATTGGCTGGAGCCAACTACTCCAGCCAATCGGAGTCGACCGTGACGTTGGCGACCGTTGATGAATCCGGCCTCTGGTTTCCTATACGGAGGCGTCGCGTTGTCCTCCGGATTCGTCGATTATGCAAGGTGGCCCAGGAAAAAAAAGTGTAATGTATGATATGCATGGCGGCGGTCCGCCTGGGCTTTATGCCTGGTCCCTGCTTCCGATGCATATTGGATGTGTATCGGGAGTAGTGGTGTCCAGGCTGTGCCTCATGCACATGCAACAGCTGCTTTTCCGGATTCCCCCAAGTATTCATCCCCAGTCGCCGGGTACAGGGTGTGCCCAAAAGTGATTGAACTCGTGTTATTTTGAACCCGGGTTTTTTTTTTCCAGTCCTTATATATTTTGAGTGGTGGGTGGGTGTGGGTGGGAGGCGCGGAGTGTGGCCTTATTTTCTTGCAGAGCTGGCCGTCAGCGGAGGATGTGCGAGGCGCGCCTGTTTGGCTGTGGGGAAGTGAAAATCTCCTGACACACCATTAATCGTGAAACAAATCGAGAGGGGGAGGTTTCTTCCTTCATATTTTTTTTACAAAAAAAAATAGAACCTCCCCCCCTTCTCTATTCCGCGAATGGCTTTTGAATTGCACAACCTTGTAAAGTCCGGCTTGAGGGAAACTGGGTGTAACCTCCCCCCTCTTCTTCAAAGAAAAAAAAAAACATAAAGAAGAAGAGAGTGGAAGGCTTGTTTCCGCTTCGATGCGAATTCGAAATGTGAAGTTTAGAATATAGGGAAATAATATGACAAGACGGATGGATGTAAACAGAACCCAGGCAAAGGTACGAGTCTTTGATGGGCCCAAAATGAATGGAGTTGTCGGAACATATTCATCACTCGGGTACGGACTTTCCCCAAATGGATGAACGATGGTTTACTGACGGAAGTGGGTTTCGACTTTGGGGGGG
>JYFJ02003930.1:0-36301 GCA_000934665.2 Catajapyx aquilonaris
GGCTGGAGACTCTTCCCACGCATATTTACTAGTTACAGAAATGGCCGCAGTGGCGCTTTCCCATGTTAAACTCGCATAGACGGTGGCGCCACTGCGGCATTTTTCCATGAGGCTCCGTAATAAGCCTATCCTAACTACTAAGAGGCGTGGCAAGGGGCACCCGTGTGAAGGGCGTTTGGTGGCGGACCAGAAGAGCCACACCACCGCACGCCCTGTCACCGTCATGGTTGTCCTCCCGAAGAAGAGTATAATTTGGGATGTATGCCTTCTGTGTGCCTCTCAGAAGAGTTTCCTGGAGGCACATGCAGAGAGGGCGGTGTAAGTCGATCAATCCCTTAATATCGTCCAAATTATGGAAATAGCCACGGCAATTCCATTGGACGATATTGGCCATCGATTACAAGTTGAAAGTAATCGGCTGCCTTCCCTTGACGGGAGGCTTGGCCGGTGGCGACTTTTTGGACTTGGACCTATCCTTGTCCGGAGGGGCTTTCTTTGGTGGGTTTGTGGCGTCCGTCTCCATGTCTTCGCCATCAGAAGCGGACGGGCTGATGTTACTACCTGCAGCCCCACCCACGGTGGCTGCAGGAGTGGAAACCACTGGGGCAGCATTTCGCGTCCCCAGCGGGGAGGGCTTCCTGTTGGCCTTGCCGGCCACTTGGAAGCCCTCTGAAGAAATGGGTTCCCCCTCAGCCCCTGTTGGGGTGGCTGGAGGGGAAGAGTCCACTGGGTCAGCCTTGCGCTTACCCAGTGGAGGGCGCTCCTTCGCTGCCTTCCCCGCCGAAGTGGCAGGTCCGGCCGTTTGGGGGCACCCAGAAGAAATATCCCCCACAGAAGAGGGATGAGTGATGGTGGAATGAGGTGTGAAATGAGTTGTGGTGTTAGTGGACGTGGAATCTGTTGCCTTTTGTTTGGTCTTCGGAGTCTTAGAAGCCTTTGGGAGCTTCTTCTGGTGGGCAGGAGCTTGGGATGGAGGGAGGTCAGTGTCCGTCTGGACCCCGATGGACTGGGTCTGGACCCCGATGGACTGGGTCTGGACCCCGATGGACCGGGTCTGTTTAGCTACAGCAGCGTAAGAAGGCTTGGCCGAAGCGGCCTTCGCCAACTGACGCGCCTCGCCGTAAGAGACCCTGCGGGTCGCTCGAAGACTTTCGACCTCCTTCTCCTCCTTCCACTTTGGACAGGATCGGGTGTAGGCAGGGTGTGGCCCAGCGCAGTTGATGCACCTGACCTCATCCGCACACCTCTTCTCCCCATGCTCCGCCTGACCGCATCGGGGGCAGGTGGCCTTCCCCCTGCACGCAAACTTCGTGTGACCATACCTCTGGCACTTGAAGCACCGGGTCGGGTTCGGGATGTAGGTGGACACATTGCAAGACAAATAACCCACCTTCACCTCCCGAGGGAGGTTAGGTGAGTCAAACGTAAGAACCACGACGGGTGTTGGCTGGATTTGGGCCTCCTTGCCGTCCTTGCCTTCCTTCCGCAGGGTTATGCGGCGAACCGCAGTCACCCCTTGGGGTTCCAGCTCGGCAAGGATGTCCTCCTCCGAGTCTTTCAAAAGCTCCCTCTCGCGGATGACCCCGCGGGATGCGTTCAACGTGCGGTGCGGGCTGACTTTCACCGCCAACCCGCAAAAAAGTGACAGCGTGAGGATCTTGGTTGAATCCGCATCCCGGCACGTATCCACAAAGAGGTCGCCCGAACGGAGCTTCCTGATTGTTTTCGGAGCCACACCAAGAGTGTTGAATTCCCTGTTGATGAGGATTGGGGATTTCTCCCCAAAAGATTCGATAGAAGTGGAGTGAATGATCAGGTAGCGCGGGATCCGCCTCTGCCTGATCGGTTGATCGATAGTTACTGAACGTTCGGTCTTCCTCCTCTTGTTCGAGGAGGAGATCTGAGACAATGTCTCTGTAGCGGTACCCATACAAAATTTTGGTACTATTCGCTCCCCCGCTCCCCACCCACCTCGGAGTCCAACAAGGGGACGCCCTTTTGGGGCGCCAGGGCTACGGGCAGAGTATACGCGGGTCGCCGCCCGCTTGACCGTTGGTCTAGGGTTACCAGCTAGACCAGCCGATTGCTCTGGTTGGCCACCCAGAGCTCCCGTCTCACGTGCCTCCGGGGCCGAAGAGGAGTGTTGCCCCCAACAGGGCGACCCCACGACAGGTGAGGCCCAGAGGGGGCTCAGCCTCCAGGACACCCTTCTTCACGCTACGGGTCGCCGCACACGGCAAACGTGCGGGTGGGCGTTCAGGACCCTACCAGGGAGACACGAAGGAATCCCCAGTAGGGTGGTCCCGTCACCACGGACAAGAACCCACATCGAGGGGTCAAACAATTAGAAATTACACTTCGCGGTGACAATATCCCAGAAAAGGGAGCAAATCCTATTAGAGGACAGGTAAGAACAAATGACAGCCAAAATCATTGCCGAGTAAGTTAGCTTGGTCAAGTGCGGTAAATTGAAAGACAAGTACAATTCCATTCCTTGAGCACTCTTGATCCTTTATAATTCGCATACTACCGAGCATTTTCAAGTAAATTCTGATCGAGATTCAAGTAGTGGCTTACTAACTTGGTTTGAAGTTGTCTCAGAGTGGCACTGGCCAGATCACTTGCATCAATACTGACTGCTGACATTATCAACAATAACAATTCGTACCAGTTGCGAGAATTATATAGACAGGGGGGGGGGGGGGCCTTGATGNAATTATGTGCAGCTTGCAACAGTAAATTTTCTGATCCTGTCTCCAGCTATCCTTTAGACGAACGTGCAGACAGCTGCAGGAGAGCCGCTCGAGGATGGAGTGAAGGGAGTCGAAGGACGAGGTACAGAAATACCTCCCAGCAGCAGCCAAGCAGAACCTGCTTCTGGGTAGGGTTGAAGATCTAAACACTCAGATTGTATGGTTAATGAACTTGATCTATTGCAGGGCACTGCTATCAAACGAAAGGGTGAATATCGCCCAGACGATAGGTGAATTTGTAGATAAATGCCATCTGATAATAAGGAATGGTAAGGAGACATGGAAATCTCATTTATCATTATTTTGATTGATGAATAATTGATCAAAGTAAGAACAAAGTGCAAGATTTAGACACTCTTGACTTTGACTTGTAAGGTTCCCAAATGCCGGCCTTATCAGTCACCTCAATTCTCCTGATAGCACTAAAGCAAATCTGCTAACCAATTTTCTGGATCCTCTAGAATCCGAACGTAGGGAGCAACTAGAAGAGGAGCTACAGCACAAAAATGCCGAAATAACACTTCTGAAGGAACAACAAAATATCCTTCGCCAACAATTGGAATTGAAGAAACCCATGAGGCAACATCAATTGCAGCCGGCACAGTTACTCCTGGTGCGACACCATCTTTCTCCGGCATATACGTAGGGCTGCAGAAGAGTAGTACACCGTAAAATGTATTTACATATTTTCATTGTATCACCACCCTCTCACAATTGGTGACACTCGTCACTATTTGGTCGTAAAAACTTCTTAACTCCACAGGACTTTAATCAATACAAGCCCCCAGATTTTCTCGATGATGCCCATACACTCGACCAGATCCTGGCGCCGCCACTCTCCCCGCGGCACCAGTCGCCGAAAGCCTGGCCTCGCCATTTGCCCAACGCGTGGTTCCGGCCATAGCAGAACAGTTGGATTCGCCACAGTAGTAGAAGAGTACACCTGAATGTATCCCACTAATCTGAACAACCCTCTGAACACTGACGTCACAACATGCCAGTGAACAGTCCGATCTGTTTAAAAATGTCTTATCGTAAGTGAGACGTTCTTATGACAAGAACATTGAAAGTAAGTTGTTCTCCATCCCCAAAAGACTCGCCACAAGATGTTGGTGCCTCTTTATTACAATGAATATTATTTATAAATTTATGAATGACGCAACTGAATTTCGGCCGCGAGCAAGCCATGACATGACAAGAAACACGACCACGGCCCATTTTCCTGTGTATCGTACAGTACAAATTCTAGGCATAAAATTACGAAATATTTAAGGAAATCGCAACTCCACAGGGCATGGGGATCTTTGGATATAACCGCGAGGTTTCAACTAGAATGGTGGGTTAAAATCCAAAATTAAGATAATTTCTTCACAATAATTCTCACTCTGCTATCAACATAGAGGCTTATTATTAATTACACCTTCAAATGTCATAAGGTGTAGTTTCAATTACGAAAGAATATGAGTCCAGCATATATGAGTCTAGTTGCTTCGAGGCCAAGTGGGATAAACTCCTTAGAACGTGGTTGCACCCTTACCTGTTTAAGTTTTGAGTTGGAATTATGGGGCCTAATGCGCTGTGACTATCTGCCCAGAATGATGGCTGACCATGTCCACAGAGACGCTCCTGTGCAAACCAAATGGAACTATCTCTAACAACCTGGGACTGAAGCCTTCTGGAACACACATAAAATGCTTTTGAGGAGTTAAAAAGCTGACAGACTTTGTCACTTGCAGGATAATAATTATCCTGGAAGTGACAATTATTCCGGATATTATTTTATTGACTGAGTCAGCAATTCCAATGAACCGGGAAACAAGCTGCCAGTTATTATTCAGAGAGCACATTGCAACTATTTAAAAGTGGCCATGAAAGCTGTCACGACCTGTACAGAGAAACACTACTTGTCATTGTCAATTATAATCCTATTGACACAGACTTTTAAAGTTGTAATGGAATCCACAGCCAAGTACAACCACATGCAAATACTCATGTCACTTGATATTTATTGGTTTCCAATGTACTTCCAACGCAAACAGGAAACCAGACCAATCTTGGTCCCAATATTACTGAAGGACTCCAGTCAAGACACATAGTGTAAGGATATGTTGGAAACCGGCATTGCTATTATCACTCACTGCTCCTAAGTTACGGACCATTCTTGGGTTACCTTGCATAAAATGGCACATTCAGTACATTATAATTTGCATCATATGTATCCCAGCTCGCCTTTGCCTTACCCATGCATAATGGCCACGAGTCTTACCAGCCCGACACTCCTCCTAAAACTCACCCTGGGTCGCCCCTGGTCTCAACCACGGCTAATGAGCAACCACCAAATATTAAAGAACAGATGAGAGGGACGAGGGAGGAAAAAAGTGGAAAAATTATGTTCCGCACACGGGTACTACAACTCGATATTATAACGGGGTTGGCAAAATGGATATATTAGCTACGAACACATCCCTTTCATGATCCATCATAAGGCATACGGATAATTGACAAGAAACTCCCACCAGAATGCCTGGATTTTCACCGATTGTATAAGAAAGCACAGTCAATCATGTGGGGGAATAAGAAAGACTTTCCGCAAAACTCTGCGAATCAATATTTTGACACAAACTTGCTACAAAAGGACACGAGGAAAATGTGCAGCTGATGTAAACATTTAACCAACGACATCCAAGTGACTTCAACAGTGGCTGGACACATGTCATGAGCTGCTGACATATTGTTGACAACTGGACAACTCATATATCTTCCTGCCTTGCGCCAGACACTTCTTTATTACATGTCTCGCATGCAAAAGAAAATATGCTCAATACGACTCTTATCAGGCGTATATCTACTCTGGATATTCATGGTCTTCTGACTGATATGGTTCGGCTTGTCAGAAAACGAGCAGGAATATCCTTCCACAATTAGAATGGCCCCCACTAAGCAGACTGCTCCCAACCTTGCAATAAAGCAGGAGGTATCATACGTAGCGCACCTACGACACCTGGGCTAGAGGCAAAGCCAAGCACGTCTCTTTGGTGGACGTCATTTCGTGCTGGAGTGTCCCTCCTCGCTTCGATCGCGACACTTCAGAGCGGCTCTAGATGCTTGGCAGACGAGGTGGGACGTGGTGGACACCGATAAATGGTACCATCCCTTTTTTCCTGCGGTGTCGACGCATAGGAGGGTTTATGGGCACGTGACCCGGATGGTTTCCGGCCACGGGCCCTTCCGAGCTTACCTGGTCCGTTTCCGGCGGTTGAATTGAAGGACGATGCTGGGGATGCGGCATGAACAGATAAGACTTGTTACTCCCAGTAGTCTCCCTCTATTCTGCATTCAGATGACAATAATTGGATTACCAAAAAGGAATGGTACAATCAGACTTTAGTCGCTACTGCGCCACCAGCTGATGAAACTCTATTCATGGTACTGACTCAGGATAATCTCCCGTTTGAAATTACTGCTGTTTCATAATCACAGACCAAGACAAAGTAAGCTATGTCATTCCTAGTTGTACTGGAAAAAATCTCCCCCAAGAAGGGGTCATGCCCTCGAACGGGGCTACGTAATAAATAAATAAATAAATAAATAAATAAATACTGGGAAAAATCTCTCCGGTTCAACTTTCCAAATGATAAAACTACAATGGGTCAGAAGACAGACATCTCTTTTCTCATCCCTTAACCAAGAGGTCAGGCTCTGACCAAATTGCACAGTTGATCTACATGCGACACTCACGTGAAAAATGTATAACAATAAAAAATCTTCCCGCTCTAATAAACATTGAAGCATTATGTTGTGTCCGATCAGGATCATCTCCTGCTAATAACATGAGAGGAAATGGGCATTTTCAGTGGCCGAGATACTCATTTATCAACAATTAGAAATTACACTTCGCGGTGACAATATCCCAGAAAAGGGAGCAAGTGACAGACAAAATCATTGTCGAGTAAGTTAGCTTGGTCAAGTGCTCTTCATAATTACTCCACATCTTGTCTACATGAAAAATTTGTGACGCCTCGCACGATTAATACCCAAGAACCGAGTAAACGGTAACATAGATTGACGCCACATTTCACTGTCTGGTTCAAGAATGATTTTTGGCACTTTTGATAAAACGTCCGATTCCGCCATTGGTTGTAGCAGCCTCGACATCCAGTGATCATCTGAATGGTATGACTTCCAGTATGACCCTGGAAACCTCATAGTGACAGACCACAACGCCGATGCTATTTGAAAGTGAGTTCTCAATATTTCAGAGGCGATCAGAACACACATTATCATTCCAAAGTATAAGTTCTCGGAGGAAATCTGAACAATTGTTACGTACTAAAGCGTCGGTGTTTCAGGCAAAATGTGCAACACCTGTCGCTGTGTAAGTGACCAACTCAACTTGCAGCTGATATAAACAGTACGGGTCATAAAGTGGGGACAAGAACCAATAAATATGGAAGAGGGACAAATTGACGATGCGGACGACATATGCAAAAAAATTGAGAACGAACCGGATCATGTTTAGGCCGCTTGGTTGCCGGAGAATTTTCCGTAACCTACACGGGGACATTTCTCTCTTAGAGATTTACACTCAACAAGAAAGAAGAATCAGTCACATGATTCTCAGGCACTTTGGTGTAGCCTGGTACACTTCATCTGCTTCAGACATGCATGGATGACTCAACAAGCAACCTCCACTACTCAGAGCGCCTGAAGTTTGTGCTGGCAATGAGGAGCCCTCACTTCTTGCAATTTTACAAAAGAATACCCCGCGTTGTACTGTGTATTATTTTTGAATGCGGATGATTGGGCCCAAGAATATATAGGAACCAAGCAAGTAATGACATAAATATCCGGTCTCATTACTCATACGCACATTGAGCAAAGAAGTATGCCGGGGCCGCCCCTAGTCGCAAGATAGGATCCATATAAAACTCTACATACATTCACACAGGACGCCGATGAAAGTGGGTGGGGTGTAAAACGTCATGTAGAGGAAGCAAGACACACCTCTCTTCGCTCTCGTTGGGGTTCGCAGTTGTACAGTCAGTACATCTAATGATATTGATGGACACGGTACAAGATGTCCAAAGACCGACACGCGACTGTCCTGTAATGATTGCCAATTTGACATAATATATGGATCGAAAAATGTTTTCCCTTTTTTCTAGGGCCTTCCAAACATGCAGGTGAATTTCCCCAGCTCGACTTTTTTTTTTGGACTGGGGGGGCCACTTCTGATCTAAGCGCCTCAAATAGTACAACGATACGCACATTAACACAGTGTATACGTTATCCCCATCCCCATCTGAGAGGTTAGGTTACGGAGTAAGTAAACTCTGAATGACATTATCGCCCGACTTCAAAACAGTACTGGGGATGACCATGAAGAGGAAGCGAGGAAGGAAACCACTCCACCCTTAGCCTGAAACGAAAGTAATTCCACCGAGCAAGAAAGGTAAACGACTGAGACCTGCAGTAACTGAAATTATAATCCTTGTACCGAAGAACATTATTACACATGTGTAAGTCAGGAAAGTGAGCGACAGACCATGAGAAATACTTTTTGGACAAAGTAAAAGCCGGAAGTCAAGGAACATGTCTTATGCGCGTATCTCTTGGAAACCTGTAATTTTAAAAGCCGTCAAGCTAGTTTCCTTGGATGGTTCTTTAGCCAAATAACTGAAACCAACACTTAGAAATGAGGCGAGACACTATTTACACTTCTTGCAGGTAGTAATCTGCCTGAATATATTCAGTGGGCTCTTCGTAGACGCCGAATATTAAAATGTGTACAAAGCATATCATAATGCAGTAGTATATGATCTCGAAACGCGAAGCAAGCAATAATAACAAAGTGCCTGCAGGAAGGCATGGCAACTACACGGGCAAGCTCGCAGCAACTCGTAGCAGAAAGCGAAGAAGATATCTTAATCTGTCTCCTATCCCAACGACCTGTCCGGCTTGGGTGGCCCTACCAGTAGACGAAGCCCACGAATCTGGAACACCATGTATTAGGCCAACTTTTCTAAGAATATAGGATGACAATTTTGGAAAACTCAAAACAAATTATTTGCATTGAATTAGAAATAGCTGCCCATGACGCAACAGATGGAACATCTGTTATAATATTATATTGGAGGAGAATCTCTGTTTTCCCCCTTCACCGAAGACAAGAAATACCAGACAACGCCATTAGTATTACATTTCATAACCATATACAGCAGTAGCGAATAACTACCGTTTGCACATCTCTGGCACGGGCAAGCCAAGGGGAACAAGCAAAAATATAAATTATTGAATGCAAACGTATACACATACAACATACTTTCCAAATTGGGAGTTTGTAAGATCATCTTGTAGTAGAGATTGTATTCTACCGACTGGCAGGATACATTCTCACTTATGTACATTAAAAAGATTATTTTGCTATAATCATTTTGAAACAGCCTGATGTGGTTGCTCCATTATGTGCATAATCCTACTAAACATATTTCTATTATAAAAGAAGTACACTTCTATACCATATTAGTAAGTCAACTCTGATAATTTCGTTTGAGATTTGCACCTAATAACGAGGAATGCACAGTTTTATCCTACCACTTCCACCCTGCCAACTGCTGTATCATACGTACAGTATTTCATAAATTTGCCTGGCGATAATTTGAAGGGACAAGAAGAAGTGTCGAAGTCCACAGCTACATAGCCTGAATCCCACAGTTCCACAGGTAGTCATGACATTCAATGACTGGAAAAGTACACCCAATAATTTGGATAACATTGTTGCGAACCCAGAAAGAGGCACAAAAAATAGCAGCCATGGAAGTCAGGGCACACAACAGCGAATATCATTCTTCTCAAATGGAAATGGTGATTGTGTTTAGAGTTTCTTTCACATAAACATGTCAATACAAGTGCTAAACATTAGTCGTGTAATTTATGAAAATGCAAGAAGCTGCAGGTTGCCAGGTAATGTGTCCAACCCTGGTCCAACTGCGCAGCCTGGCCTTAGCTGTAATTCTTATCATGCTGTAATATTTCACAACTAACGTAAAGTAGAATAAGAGTGACTCAATTTCAGTTCTGCGGCAGGTTTTCATTCGGCACATAAAACTGTGACAATCGCTGAGGAAAGCAACTCGCAACTGACCACATTTAGGCACAGTTGGACTGATGACTTTTCCCTAAACTAGCAGATATTCAAATTCCACATAATTTCAATCAAAAAATACGACCCCCACAAACATAATTCTTTTGGTCAAACATTATTCAGAGTTAATTGTGCTAATAATCATCGCGCGATATTGATGTCGCCTACCGAGAGTCTCACAAGAGTCTGCTGATAAACTCACAAGCACACACAGCCATCAGCAATTTTCCCTTGGACTGGGTAAGGGTATACATTTCTACAATCATGATTTACAAGCAATAGCCATGTTTCGATCACCACACAGTACATGCCACCTATGTGTAACCCCTGCCAGTATTGGGAGCCACCACTCTCGAGGGTGACTGAAAAGGAAGGAAGAAAATGGCAACAAATGTTTCAATCAAGGCAAACGGGGAAACAATGGCCGACTATAGCTGATACTCATTCCTGCGAAATTCCCAAAGATATCTTCAGATCTCTCAAATGCCAATTTCAAATGTGAAATATGATAATCTTCACTCACAATAAAATATTATTTATACCCTTGCAAAACAATGGGAAACAAACACAAACATGACTGTGTTATTAAATGCAGCCAATATCCTCGAACAGTCAGGAATTTGCAGAATAATACTGGTGCATCCCCGACTATTTCAGTCATTTCCCAACTCTCACCCTGGGCGGCCCCTGGTTTCAACCACGACTCAGGTCAACCCACACAGAAGACTACAGAAAGCGAAGGTGGAGCGACGGGGAAAAAAGAAAAGAGCCATACTGGGTCCTATAAGTGATGAGAATTAATCGGCAAATTTTGCAGAAAAAATCCACGTTCGTCACTGAAGATGATAACCTCAATAACTGTGTCAGAGTTACGGCGACCCGACCATAAAGGCCCCGCGCCTGGACCTTTCCATTCTGAATGCGTGAATGAAGGCATGGAGTAGCCCCTGGGAAACCTTCCAATGAAGCAGACATACCGAAGATATGGGAAAATGTTGATGACAAATGACATCAGCCAAAGCAGGACCCCATAGTTCCATTTGTCAGATACGTTTGTCAGTAAAAGAAAATCATATTCAAAAATAAGGACCATTGACTCTCCAGATCCTGAATATTTTTCACCCTCACTTGTCAGTTAAGCCTGTCACGTATGGCCTATCAAAGTGAATTATTGAGCTTACGCGGGATCTACTTACACTTCATGTGTGCAACAGTAGAAATACAGTTTACAGGCCAATAATAATTGATATCAGCATTCACTGGAGACTACACACATATATTGTGCTTCAGCCGAATAATGGCTGGCAAGAGGACCCGTTAGCCTAATACGATAAAAAGCTAATTAATTATTACTGTCACACAGGCAGTCATGATGTAACGCCGAACAGACGAAATCTGGGTATATGTGCTCAAGAGGACGAGGCACGACACTAGCCTTTAGTCCCTACTATTCCAGGCCCATTACGTAACTCATAGTTATACTCATATACCCCCAAAGTCACTTTCATAAGGTAAGGCGCATGTTACGCAGCCTTAGAATGTCTAGAAAGAAGAGCGGCATGTCTCAAACAATCTGATAATTGCACCTGAAACCAGGGAGGGACGACCGAGACCACTGATGACAATAAATCAGTTTGACGCTCAAGGCGACAACACCAAACAAAGCGGCTACCTCTGTAACATTACGTACAACCTAACCTCCTTAAATTCATGTTGGACTCTGCGCAATGCGTATCACTCAAACCATGAATAATACACTACTACGTATATGTATACAAATCTAGAGTAGATAACCTGGAGAGCATCTGTTACGACAAAAGGAAGGAAAATAAACCTGCTTTAATAAAACTTGGGTGGAATTTTCGCCTCACTTCTAATTACTGGAGAGGCTACTTGGAAGCGCTGCTCTTCCGAGTCGGCGCAGACAAGCAAATTCACCGAATCTATAGGATAGGGCCAAATCTCCTGCACTTTGTGGGAAATAGCAATGTGATCGAGGACTAGAGGGAGAATCAAGTGTATCTCGCTCCTTATTCAACATTCTGTCCATAATGGATCTTGTCTGGGGAAGGACATCAGTATGGATTTATACCATATACTGTGTGATATGTGTCGCAAGTATACTCTTTGGAGAAGGAAGTGTTGGACTTCCTCATAGCAGGTGACAAAGGGTGGGACCTCCATGGGAATGATCCGCAAATTGCTGCCTTCATTGGCCATCGCCACAGTTCAGAGGGATTTGGAGCCGATTCTAACCTCCGACGAATTTCTCCTCACTCATTGATGCTGACGAGAAGAAGTTCAGAGAGACGGTTCCATACTCAAGACCAACGTATCCCATGCAGCCCACCACATCTGGTAACGTTTTCAAGTACTACTTTTGAAGTGAATTCTTTAATCAGAATCATCGATGGCCTAGAATTAAGGGTCCCACAGAGAACAATAGGCTGTGAAAGGCCATCATTTCGGGAAGTTGGCCGATGTGGCTTGAGGATGAATGGTCACTAGTAGAGTTCTCTACTATCCTCTTTCCCTAAATATTCCTGTTTGACATGCATCCGGACGTTCTGGACCTGCTTCAGGATACGGCAATCATATCATCTGGTTCAGCCTGGTCGGTGTCAGTATAATGCTACAGCGTTCATGTCTACTCATGGAGTGATACCCCCTCGAAGACCCAGGGGTGAATCAGGGCGTGTCTTTCTTATGAAGATAGAAGAAGTGATGAGCTCCTCTATGGCCATTATTCGTTCGCTTTGAATAAATACAACCACCGTACACCTAGCGCAACGGGTGGCAGCTATTGTCGTACTGTGTGTGTTGTTTTGTGTTAACGGGTGATTAGAACAACTTCTTCCAGATATTGGCTTGGAAATAATTACCGGCCTACAGAAGATTAAAGATAATAACACGAAAACACCGGAACTGGGATTGTTTTCATAAGCACTTATACGTTACGAGTTCGGTGGGATTTTCATTGAAGAAATGACGTGATCTTGTCGATGTGCAGCGACAATGCATTTTTATTAAGTTAATATGTTAAGTTATTAATAAAATGTCAAATGTAGTACAAATTCTGTGGAATGTGCAGTTATGTAATGTAGTCTTTAATGCCAATCACAGATGGGAATATAAAATAGGCCACCTAAAGCTGTTTTAGCACTACAAGCGCTCTACGAAAGAGTGATCGTAGTGAAGAGAAGCTATACACTGAACCATACAGTTAAGTGCGGGAAATCATCATCTCAGAGCGAGACATAAGCACGGATTTAAGCTAGGTACCATCAGACTCGACCATCGCTAAAAATCCTTGCATGTGACAAGACGTCAACATCAGCTGGCAAATAGCATGTACTGCGACATATTTTGCACCAAGTTTAACGTCTCCTTTGAATAATCTGTAATGATTGCCGTGACAGTAGTGTTTCAACAACTTGATTCACTGTCTGAAGATGACATTACAAACGGACGCATGATACGATCGAGATTTTGGGATTCCAGAAGGAAAGGAAGATGTGTCTCCCAGATGGATGACAGAAAATATCGACTGAGTACCCATGAATGCGCAGCAGATCTACAGGGACATGGTAGATTCTTAGTTAGTCATGGTAGGTATGGTATCCAATTATGTTTCACATGTGAATCGAACAAGTGAATTATTCCAAGTCAGACAACTCACATGAAAAATCGATCCGAGGGATTTTCGTATTTTATAGTGAGCGATGTAATAGCATCATAATTATCATTTCTCAATGATGCTACTTTAGATTTAGACAGACTCAACGTGAATCATATTCACTTGAATTATCACTTTTATATCAAGTCATAAAATGAATATAATATTGTGAGACACTACATACTGAGGGCTACACATTTATTTCTCCTCAATGGGAAAAACCTTGGCCACCAGGGATGGTTTCAATACCAAGCACTCCAAGGAAAACACATGGCGTCTGATAATTTTGGAAACCACGAGATAGTCCAGAAAAAAAACTCAACAGCAACTTTCACCTATTGCGACATTTCAGACGCATTCTGAAAACTGCATTCTACAAGTAGACTGGAAGCGACAACACAGATGAGCCACAACACATTTCCGGCCGTCACGAAACATCTGATGAGTTCCTTTACTTACTGTGACCAACGGTGTGCGGGCAGCGTGGTTTACCACATAAGTACCAAACAATAATTACTCAGTTAATTACCTGGGAAATGAAAAGTTTCTCCAACAACTCATACCCAGTTATTACTACAACCTATTTATTTAGTGGTGCTCGGTACACAACTTTCGCAGATTGGTAGTTGATCCACCGAGACCGCCTGAACCTTGTCCCGCTGCATGGAGCCAAACTCTGGTCAGATCAGAAGACTCCTTGACAAGATGCCCGAAGCCGAATGAGACGCTTCCGCAAGTCATAAACCACTGTTTGACCCATTCCAAATACTTTCAGAATCGCCGTAATGCACTGATGGCCAGGGTGCGAGAGTCGGCCAGGCTCAAGTAGACCTTCTTGAGCGACTCCCCCCAGAGATCCGACCTGGTGCTAAAAAAAAAAAAGTAACTGCACTTTGCACATCTTGCCATGACTGGACGACATGTTTCAGGAATGTTAAGCCAGAAGCCTAATATTATTATGAAGAATATGCCAGGTGCCAGGAAGCCATGATCCAGAATTTTCACATAAGTAGGGGAAAGAGCAAAGCACTAAGGCAGACCATTTTTCTACACCTTTACTAGATGGTCAGAAGCTAGCCCTGGAAATCAGGGCACACAGTACCAAATATCTTCTACCACAAGGCTCCACTCAATCACAGTCTGTACTCCTGTTAATGTCCAATCTAAACGTCATGAAACACCAACATTGGACTGCAGTCTGACAAGATACTGAGGACGTCAACGTAACATTACAGCTGATGACATGTTTTCAAGTTCATTATTTTGCGAAGAATTTCTTTTCTAAACTTTTGCAATTGGCAACTTGTGCCAACCATTACATGGTTACCACTCTTCCTTCGTAGGGGGATCCATGTGATTAGTTGAGTAAATGCTTTTCATTTCCAATAGCCTTGCCATTGAAATTAAGTTGGGTCAAGGTGCTACACAGCTACTGTTAACTTTGTGACGCTTTTTCACATTTCACCTTCACAACACCCGCGCCACTCCATTCCTTTTAACTTTCCTTTAAAATAAATGAATACCATGTCACAAAAAGCTCTTCCAGTAATACTACAGTAGGACTATGCTGGTAATCTGCAGCAAAAGGACCACATTCTCAAAGCCAATTGGTGCCAAAAAGCTGATTGATGTATATAAGACGGCCAGTCACATCACAGCTCCCAGGTGTGACATGTGTCATGGTTTATAAGCGCAATGTTTGTAACATTTGACATAAACTAAGGACACTGCATAAAGTGTGGGTCAGGACACACCATCAGAAAGTCATTGGTACCAAGTACAGTTATTGTGCAAAACACTCATCCTGACCACTACACTCACGTCAGCTAACCTCGTCCTTCTTCTATAATGATAACAAAAACGTTACACAATTGTACACGAAACAATCGTATCCCAGTTTGTGAATAAGGCAAGCGCCTACATCGGAAATGCGTTTGACAACAGAAACCCAATGAAAATCCAGAAATTGGCGTCACACGGGGATATTTATTTAATTGTCAAGATTTAGGGCCGATTAATTAATATTCAGACAGCCGTGAGGACCGCGATAAATGAAGACGGAATTGATGACGGGAACGACCTACCATGACCTACTAATCACATGGTAGGACTCCAACAGAAAGGTCGTCGTGGGGCAATCCTAAGAGTGGCGCTTTGCTCTTGTAATCGATTCCAGGTTGAGACATACGTAGGACCTCCACCGTTTTTTAAGGAGAGACCTCTATAGTCCCTCGCGAAATTTGCACTGTAATTTACGACGAAAACCAGCACCTCTGTAGTTGAACACCTTTAGGGCGCATAGCAATGCCAAATATATATTAATCGGTAGTTGAACACCAGCCAGAGACGATGGGGTATTTATTTACGCGAATCGGTCAAGTTTATTGATATTCCAGAAATATATGCCAGTTGTTCCAGTACATATTAAGTTTACAATGAACAGGGGTTGCCCACAGCGATAACAGTAAAACACAGGTAAAACACGCCAATATTATAACGTGACATATGTCATGAAAACTGCCTGACATGCAACAACGCGATCACGTATGGCGAGGGCAGCCCGACTTAATATGCAGACACCATTGAATATTTAAAATGTTCATATAAACGGTATTATTATTTCAGAGAATTTTATCTTCCTCCGACTTTCAGAAACCCTTCACCAGGCCTAAACAAGTGCATCTTCTCTCAGTAAGAAGGATACAGACAGTCAATGTTGCATTGCCAGCGCAAAATTTCGGACCCATTAGCTCAGCAGATACCATTAACTTCAATATGTCGACGCGTTGCGATTTCCACACATGTTCCTAGAAATGTTGCAAGAGTTAACAATCAATCAATCTGAAAGCCGACGACCCCGATCCATCAGACTTGACCATTGCTAAAAAGCCCTGTGACAGGCGACATGAGCTGCCAAGAATAGCATGTATACTTCGACGTGTTTTTCACCGAGTTTAACCTCTCCTTGCTTTGAATCATCTGGAATGACTACTGTGGTAACAGTGTTTCAACAACTTGATTCACTGTCTGAAGATGACATTACAAATGGACGCAAGATACGATTTAGATTTTGGGATTGTAGAAAAGAAATAAAGGAAGATGAAGATGTGTCTCACAAATGCCTAGAAGAAATATTCCAACTGTGTGTAAACAAGTGAGGTACTTGCACAGAAGGAAGTAGGACAGGCACAACAATTTCAAATAGCGGCAGACATAACTCGTGATCACAATTGTGTCGCTTCATTTTTCCACATGAGGAAAAGCAAGACCAGTCCTGGTCATGCAAACGCCGCGCTGCACATACTAGAGAATGCTGCCATATCCATAGAATTCGATGTGCAGCGAAAACGTCTCAACCCCTAATTTCACTGCATCACTCGCCGAGCTATTTGTAATTATATATGCAGGCGAATATGTGAAAAATGGACACAATTTCTCGCCATGTGACTTTTCACTGAGTATATTATTACAAACATACCTCCATCATCGAAATCACATTTATTGCGTCTCCTACACCTCCCAATATTAAGAAGAGAGGATGACGAATATGTGAGTAGGTCATTATCAAAACCAGGCTATCTCATATTGCGTGTTGGATGTCCAAATTTCGCCCAGATTGACATGCTGGTTTGCTTAATGTTTTGTTCATGAAGGTGTCTGATAATGTTCCGTCTGGCCGATGCCTGAACTCATTGCTGGTTGAATATACTAGATGTCACTGCATGAAACCTTTTTCAGTGATGGATATAGTATCTGGAAGTGAGTAGTGAGAGGCGCCCTTTAGGAATGACCGACAAAGACACTTTCAAATTTCTCGTGTGTATCCAGCCTTTTTGGACTTTTATTAAATAAAGTAGCAGTGGCCAAGCCGTCTCTTGACTGGGCTGGAGAGCATATGTATATTTTTTTGTGCTCCTGCTTTTGCTGAAAACAGCCGCATTGGATTGGGCAGTTTTCTAGCGAAGTATGAGAAGAAGAATTTAACCACGGTGTGCCTTACTTATTGGACAAATCAGCTCGACCACATGACTACAACAAATAACAGCCAGGATATGTTATGCCGACAAAAGTTTAATTCCTCGAAAGGCAGATATCTGCAATACACAATATTCCGTGTCCCAAGACATTGCATCTCAGATCAGTTTGACGCTCAGGGCGACAATACCTAACAAAGCGCAATTAACAAAACTATTGCATGAACCAGTAACAACAAAGGTCACCATCTGAATTCATTGTACAATGCCAATACCGATCTTTGGCTTGACTTGCTACACAAGTGAAGAGTTGGAAATGAGATGGTCAAAGTAACCACCATAGAGAAGACCCAGAGGAGCCGAGACACAGTATTTCATTCACCTTTATATTATTTTATCCCCCACATACTGTATGAGTATTTTGGATGGGTTTTTATTTTTTTAGAGGGGACATGTATGACATTATGTGTAACCACAAAAACCTTGCAACGTAATTACGCTATCTCTACAGTACACCAATGCAAGATCGCAGCACACGAACGCAGCGAAAGTTGAAATTCGATATTACATTGATTTTTTTGCTTCATAGGGAAGGAGCCGATGACGATTATATGGTGCCACTTGAGGAATGAAAATAAAAGGAACATCTTCAGGCTGAAGGTCCAAGTGGATGAGTATATGTTTCATGGTCAATAGGCAATAGAACCCAACTAAATATATGAAAATAATATTGGTGTCGCGTTGCACTCACTGTCAGTGAAAATTAGACTAGCGGAATCAATTTTCCCTTGGTTATTACATGGAACCTCACTGGTGAAAAACTGCTGACGAAGCGACGAAAGCATTGATGAATAAATGCAGCCAGCAAAGCGCACCAGAAATTGGGAATACCTCATGTAATGAGCAAACTTATTGCAAGACATACATAGTACTTCTCACGACTGTAACTCAATCGAGTCCAAACCAAACACCCCATAATGAACATCACTAAAAGCTGCCATATCCATCTCCTCAATAATTTACGTGGATGATTCGGTGGTGTCTGACATTCATTGCGCCGTTACATGCTACTAAAAACTAGACAGCTGCAGCATAGTTACTCCCCTAAGAAGGTGGTACTCATAAAAGCAGAGGACACTCTAGTTACATTTCCTTCAACAACACCCAAAGGTCCAACTCTCTTCTTATTATCAGCACAATTGCTAAACCCATGTGGATCTGTTATCATTCTTCTCCTGGTAGTTATGCCAAATCGGACATAATATGGAAATTCAGTCCACTCACCAATGGCAAAGGATCATAGGATGATTAAATGCACCAATCTTGCAGGGTTTAGCAGCTGCCAGACTATACCGACTAAACGGTACTTGCCTCAGTCATCCACCGTGATAACGGAAAAAAAAAACACTTGACATTTCAGCCTTTGCAGAAGAATTCGTATTTCGCCCCTGTGGAAGAAACCCTGTTGCACGGTATTACTTGAGCAGAAATGACAGTAATTTTAATAAAAATGAGTTATTTATAAAGGTAACTTGATTACTTTACATATGGGCCCTACATAATACTGTAATAGTGTAATTGAACAGTCGAAACACTGTTCAATTCTGAAAATACAAAGATGCATTAATTCCAAAATGCGAGTCCAGTATGATTCAAAAGAACAAGACACGAATTATTATCATTATTATTTAGACCACAAGTGCTGACTGACAAAGAACAGACACAACAGCAACCATGGAATACTGTATATTATTTGGCTTGTCTGCAGAAATCAAGGCAGTATTAATACTAGAGGTATAGTACATGATAATATATGCAGACCTTTTCCAAGCATAATTTTTAGAGCCATGTATGAGAAGCACATGCTGGAACGCCAATAATGTACCCAATAATGCACAGAGAGACCCTCACATGTGCTGACAATGTAATATTTCCAGTGTGGGAGAGCAGGTGTAACAATGAGAAAGGTGGCTTGCCTCACTAGAATGTGCTTTTCAGCTGTATGATAGTGAAGACAACACAAATGATGCAATGCTGAGACGAATGCATGTATGAGGCATTCAACCCAAGGCCAGTATAAGAATGAAACATGAACAAATGAATCATTAACTGTGACTTGTGGTGATTTGCTTTTCAGTATTCACACACAGATGATATTGAGGGACAAAAAAGCTCACAGACCGGCACTTAAAGAACACCTGTCCCTTGATATTTATTGGCTAAGTCAGCACTTCCAATGAACCAGACAATAACATGTGAGACACTAAGAGACGATTGTACAGAATGACTGTAGCTTTCAGCCTTATTTGAAATAATGCAACATATAAATTATTTCCCCAGTTAACCAACATTTCACCACACTGGAGGCATAGATGAGAACAAATATGCACAAGTCATGACGCCGGCTGCAATGATGTACTGGGAGACCCTTTGGTGAACAACCACCCAATTAAAATATTCGGGAATGCAAAACCAAACCAACGCATACGAGCATATGCTACTACACAGTATAACTATGGCCGTACCTACTAAGGCCATCACATTTGTTTCTCCTGAGAAGAAAAATCAAGAGTAGCAAGGCAAAATCCAATACATTATTCTGAAGCACCACACCCAAAACACAATGCAAATTTTCTATCACTTCTTGAGACATTCCAGACCTATGACTTTCAACAGTATCAACAGACTTCTAGCTATCTCAACATAAAACTCACGAGTTCCATTATTTGCTGTGAACGATGGTCCGCTCACTTTATTAACTCGCTTTCTCACATAACGTGTTCTTACTGCAAGAAGTTGCACTATGGTCAACGATGATTAACCAGGCATATTAACCAATATTATGTTATAGCATGGTTGGGAAATGGCTATATTAGTTACAGATATTAGTGACATGTGCACATATTACTTGGATTAAATTAAATTAAAACTGTGATCAGTTAATGACAATGGTTGTTTGGAGAAATGCAAAAATAATTTTGAATTTATAGGCAGCTATGGTCGGGTTATGGTACTCCGCCAGCTCCGGAGCCTAAAGGAGGAGGAGGAATTTTTTGGATTGAATCATACTCTTTACTCAAGTCAGAAGCTAACCACCAGCAAAGTGCACCAGGAACTGGGCATACCTGATGTAATGACCAAACTGATTGGAAGACATACTCATATTACTTCTCGTGACTGTAACTCAATAAAATCCTAACCAAACACGCCCCATAATGAAGACCACTAAAAGCTGCCACATCACTCACCTCAACAATTTACTGGCACAATACTGGGGTCTGTTACATTACATTCATTGCGCCGTTACATGCCACTAAAAATTAGACAGCTCACCAAAAATAGTGCTATTCATAAAGGCTGAGATGTGAAAATATACAGACAATTTTCAAGCATAATTTTCTGAACCACATAAGTCCTTCTAGTGGAAGCAGGGACAAACAATGCCCAGGCAGACCTGCACTTGTGCTGACAGTGCAATATTTCCAGTGTGGGAGAGCAGCTGCAACGATGACAAAAGTGGCTTGACTGCAGGCGAGTCCTATCACACAACAGCATCACTAAGAATGTGCTTTTCAGCAGTATAACATTAGTGGAGAATAGTGATGCAATGCTGTGACCAAAAATGAGGCATTAAACCCAAGGCCAGCATCAGAATGAAAGATTAACTGACTTGTGACGATTTACGTACTATGTGATTGTACAGAGGACTGTAGCTGTCACCAGCATTTTAAATAACGCAACATATCATTTTTTTTTTTCAAAGTTAACTCACATTTCACCACACTGGAGGCATGAGAACACCTTCAAGAATATGCAAAAGTGGTGATGACTTCTGTAACAACCTGTACCTGTGGGACACTTATCAGTGCAAATTATTATCATTATGTGAACAACACTCTTTGGAATGCAATCTCCAACCTGATGACTTACTCAGTAACCATTTCCCTTACCACACAAACATGCTTAGAATCCAACCATATTATATCGTAATAAGTTGCACAGTAGGCGACCAAAGCTATGAGAAAGATGTTTAGCATAGGTTTCGACCAGGCATATCATGACACATCTACAGTAATATTATGGTCCTATCTATAGTAAAGGGCATCACATTTTTTGTTAGCCTCACCCGGTGTATACAATAGCACGAGGCACCCCGCCATCCTTGCAGCCCCGACTATTCCATCTCAACTAACCCTGGGGCCGCCCCTGGTCTCAACCACGGGTCAAGATAGACCCACACAGAACACCAAAGAAAATGAAGAGGGAGCGAGAGAGAGAGAGAAAAAGAACACAAGATGGCCGACTCGTGACGTCACGGGGATGACATCACACGGGGGCAGCCTGAACAAGCTTCTCTTTGCTCCTATTGGTCAGTTCAGAAGGCAGAAACGAAGACAGCCAATCGCGAATCAGTGCGAGTCTTACGTACTCAACAGTGTAGTTGGAATTCTGCACATGCGCACTGCATTCGATATTACAACATGCACAGCTTGGATTAAATAAATTCATTTAATGATGATTTAATTAAATGACTGTGATCAATAGAATAGTGCGCACTTTTTAATGTATCACATTTAATAAAAAATTAAATGTACTGTACTGGTAATATAATAATTAATATTAGTACATAATTTAATAATATAGTACCAGTAATAAGGTAATTAATAATCATACACAATTTAATGATGTATTATTGTATAATAATAATAATAAATAAATAATGGTATGTAATAATAGGTTTATGAAATTTAATTAATAAATTTGCCCTATAATATACCTCAATTCCTCTCGATGTAAGGCAAATCAGATTGCAATCAGTACAAAAGCGTCGACTAAGCAACATTTTTTAATGTAGTGCATAAGTCTCGTGTCAACATAATTTTCTATAAAATTGATAACTATTAGCACCTAGTTCACAAACTAACATTTAGTGTCATTGAAAATATCCGGACTGCAATTTACAGGAAATGTTAGGCCGTAAATCGCCAGAACTTTTTAGTTATGTTTGAAGACTCTCGTTACCGTAGTGGTGTTCTTGTCATGTAATGTCGCGCACAAATCACTTTATTATACAACTCTAACGAAATGTGTAGCTGTTAAAATTAAACCGTTAATTAACACTTGTGTTGTGCCTATATTTCATATTAGCCAAAAATTATTATTATTAAATGCATGGAAATACTTCACGGGTGAAGTCTGGTTCCAAAAAAACCAGCTTAAAGCCAAGTCCAGCACTAAGATTTATGCTCTATCATGCTAGTGAATAAAAAAATCCATGGCTTGTCGGCTAATTAGACGTCATAGACTTCACTAGGCGACAAATCAGAAAAATTACAATAGGGTAGGTTGCACCAGCTCCCAAAAACTGTGTCCACCGAAAAGTTGTTGTCAACAATTGAAAACCCATGGGTGAGACCAGCCATAATTGTACGTGTATTTGTAACAATGACTGCTTGAAGTGCTCATTATTCATATAACTATGCTCCGAAACTTTGTATCACCGCAGTTACAAGTGAGCGATTTGATCAGCGACCTGTGGCAATGTACACTGCCGAGCGAAAGTAACAACAGTGGTTGCCGCTGGAACGAATATCCTTCACAGATGTGGCATCTAGGTGACAATCAGTGTTAAAATCTTCATATGCAAAAAGGCCATACGTGCAGCTTTTTGCGCAATTTGTGCAGCTTTTTCGCAATTAGTGGTGCTTACATCAGGCCCAAGAACCGCCTCTCATTACCCCAGTCTTGTCGAAGCATCTCCATCACCTGACAGATCAAAATAAGAACAAAATTAATTCACAAAACAACTTGAAAAATCCAAAAAATAACTTAACCAACCGACGCCATGTTGGATTTCGGGCTGTAAGAAGCGTAGTAGCGAGACATAACCAGTTATTTAAAAAAGCAGCGCTTTTTACTAGCAGCTACTCGTTGAGCGATTGAACAATCAGCGATTTTAATTAATGTCGGAGTGGAAGTGCGGGACTGAATTTTTTGCGCTCCCTGGGCGGCCCCGGGGCGGAGGAACATGTGTTGGTGTCATCTGTATGGCTTTTAGGTGACCGCACCATATGTGGCACTGCCAGGCACGGTATGCCGCATTTGCGCGATAATTTGAATTAATTGCGAGCACTAGAGATATGGGTGCTCATTGTGGGTTGCGTATAGGCCAACGAACGTTATTGTGACTTTGCCAATTTGCAATGGACACCAAGTTGCCACATTTTCACCTATAAATTCGGCACCAGAATATTCCGCGAAGAAAAATAAGTGCTGTCAACAGTACTACAAAGCTGACTGCACTTTGTCGGCTCACTTTCTCCGTTGACAAATTATTGCTCGGGAAATACTCAAAACAGTTTGGACCACACGCATTGTGTTTACATGTACACTGCAACGTTGCAAAATCAGTTGTCCCATTTTAAAAATAGTAGAAGTTACTCAAGTTCCAATAACCGAAAAGAGGATAACGTAAATAACATGAAATAATATCTAAAAAAATATTAATTTATTACGAATAACTTTACAAAAATAATGTTAGACTGTTCACATTTCCAAGCCTATAGCTATGCCTGTCCTATTATTGTATCATACACACCTCTTTGTACAATGCACCACCTTGCTTACTACTATTTAGCTACAGGCAGATACGCTTTGTCAGGACTGGGTGGTCTAACAGTGCTGACCCTCCTCGGAGGATTGGTCGGTCTAGGTATGTCCACTGGTCTCTTGATGATCGGAACTGACCGACTGACCACCGGTGCACTGCCGAACCCAAACCCTTCCCCGACCCAGAAGTTGTCGTTGACATGGTACAACGAAGGGGCAGTGGCACAGTCGAAGTCACGCTCCCACGAGCATACCAAGTGCTTCTGATGAAACACGGTGCCTCCAGGACACGTGAAGGTCCAGTTGCGGTACCCCAGACACACATGGTATACCTGGGTAAATAAACAAACAAATAAAAGTGAGGGTCTATGAAGAGAGTCGCCAACTTCTGACGTCACGTCGTCGCTGATTGGCTGAAGGGACTGGCTCCAGCCAATCGGAGTCGACCGTGACGTCAGAGACGGCCACTGTTTCCATAGCAACGCACGTAAACAGTCATCACTCCTGCCAATCAGAGACGACGTGACGTCAGAAGTTGGCTACTCGCTCCCCCGGGTGGTTAGTCACGTTGGATTTCCACCCGAGACGAAGCCATGAATGACCCAACTCTTAACAAGGTGTATACGCATTTTTATATAATTATTACATAGTTAAAATTTACTGACCGTGCATCCTGTGTCCACATCCGCGTAGAACCCGTTGTTTGGACATTTGAAGTCGGTCTGTGGCGGCGATCCGGGTTGCCGCGCAACCCGTCTGATTTCAGCACCTCCGCCTTCCAATGGCGGAAGAAGATTCACCACATATTCCGGCTTCACTCCGGATTCAGGCTCTGGTCTGGCCTGAAAAACATCTGAACTACTCATATGTCCAAGTAGTACCATGTCTCTCACATAGATTGCACACTACTGCCAAGACGAGGTACATGATGACTCGTCCCAGACAAACTAGAGGCACAGACCACCAATTTTATCATGAAGTCATGCAAAGACCCTGAGTTGACACATTGACAAAAGTAGTCACGATAAGACCTTGCCCAATCTGACCCCTTATATTTTAAAAGTGAAAAACTGTGGTATGCCAGCAAAACTGGAAAGTTAAGATTCGTTTCGTTTGTCGTCCCGGAAACGTGACGAAAACGTGACATCAGACTCACCCAACAGCAGATGACCACTGTGATGAGCAGGAAGGTCCAGGCTTTAAAAAATTGGAAAAGGAAACAATAGATGAAGACCAGTTGGATGCAACAGGAGAAAGTTGGGATTAGAAATTTTTTTGGCGTGACCTTCTGACCTGATGCACCGCGCGGCATCCTCAAACGAATGTGTTCAAATGCATTAAGAGGCTCATTTGAGCGCAGTTAATGTGCTCGAGTAGTTGTTGACTTTTTGATATTTAAAAAAATGTCCGGCCTTAAAGTCGTGTTTATCTCGAGAGAAAAACGAGGAATGAATTTTTAAGTTTCGAAAACAACAATAAAGCAAGCTCGAATAGGAATAAACATGGCCATTAAAATTTGCATACCTTCATAATTTGCATAACACGCTGCAAAGAGATGTTGGTGGAGCCAGCTCATCAGAGTCTAAACAATAATTGTTTCTGTGTCAGGAGGCTTGTGAAAATGTCATTCGCCCGATAATTCGAACGTGACCGATAACGTGAAACCTGCTGCTAACGTGACCTAACTTACCACAAGTAGCGTCTGGATTCACATTTTATTAGTAGTAATTTATGTGGCCAATAACAATGCATTGGTCAAAATCTAGACTTATTAATTTAATTATTTCCTAACTAATGTATAATTATTTAATTACTCCTTCAAATTTACTCTAATTCCGTGTTTAATAAACCAGTATTATTTTATTATGTATTTATTTGTTTTAATTCTGTATTAATTAAATTATTTAAAATTATTAATACAGTACCGGTACTGTATTAATAATTTTAAATAATTTAATTAATACTTATGAAATTATTTGAAATTATTAATACCGTCAGGGAGCATATACTACTACAAAAGAGACGCAAACTTCTGTCGGCGCCTTTGATGTTCGCGTCTCTCTGCTTGGGGCAGTTGCCAAGGCTGGCGGCCATTTTGAAGTGTGGGGAACGCCAACGAGGTATAAATAGGGCACAGGCAAAAATATGGTCCGCCATCTTTGATGGTTTTGGCGGCCATGGCAACTACATAGCAAGAACATGCGCGAATCAAAGATGGCGGACCCTATGTTGCCTGTACCCTATTTATACCTCGTTGGCGTTCACCACACTTCAAAATGGACAGCCTTGGCAACGCCCCCAAACAGAGAGACGCGGAAATCGAATGTTTGCGCCTCTTATGTAGTATATGCTCCCTGATACCGTATTGATTTAATTATTTAATACCGTATTAATTAATTAAATTTCGTATCTAATTACATACTACCGCAATTAGTTAAATTAACGGTTGTGTATTAATTGCAAATTAATTCTAAGTCATTGATTTGTATTTATTAATTTAATTCTTTAACTGTTATGCATTTAATTAAATAATCTCATTATCAGTTCGTTAATTTGTATTATTTATTGATTTAATGACATGTTCATTTTGCATTTGATTATTCGCATTTATTAGTTTAATTTTATGTATATTTATTTACACGAATCCGCATCTAAAACTTGGCAAAACTGCCCCGTCCCCCACGGTGGACGTAATACCATGTATCTCACATCGATGGCGAATCCTCCCGCTCTACACACAAGTGATGACTCACCGCGGACAAAGCGCCACAGGCCAAATGCAATTCCAAAAATCATTGGAATCGTTGATGTATTTATTTTCGTTAATTGGCAATGAATTAATAAAGTGCGGTACTGTCAATTTTCTTAAAAAAATGTAAATATTTTCACAAAGAATATCGTTTTCGAATAATTAATTTTTCGTTGCAATCTCCGTACAATATGTTGCATCAGGAGAGGTCACAGTGTGAGATGAGAGTCACATGTTCATTACATCTCACAAAGAAAAAAGAAAGTGGCGACTCAGACTCAATGCGATCAGACAGCACAATAATGACTCGCATTACATCACATATTTTTTGACATATGAAGTCACTCGAGTTCATCATATGTGGGACAAGTGGCCTTCCGCCTCTCACTATTCTAATCACGATTTCACACTATTTTGGGCAAATAAGTAACATTTTATTTAACTAACAATTTTAAACGATGCTGGAAAAATTAATTTTTTTAGCTAATAAATTGAGTTGGACTTTTTAATTAGTTGTAAAAACCAGTCACTTACTATTTGCTAGATGAGCCATCCTTTTTTCAGTTGATTCCACCTCTTACGAGTGCCGGACAGCTTATGAGAGTGGCAGTGGGGGACTTACGTCCCTTTGGCATTTCTGACTTGAGAGAAATGGCCTCGTAATGCACACCCCCACATTTTAAGCCCACCCCTTTACCCATACTAGTCCAACCCCAATACTCAACAATGGAATTACAATGCTCATTGGTCCATATGAGAAAGTACGGACTGATAGAATAAGTAATGCTCCGGCTGGGGATTAAAATAGGGTATGTTTAACAATGATGATTTGTGAAGAAAAGTGAATTATTGTTGTGGGGGAAGATATTGGCTGCATTCATCATTGCCTCGGAGGGTAATTGGTTTCCGCAGCTGAGATATGGTTGAACTATTTGTTAAGAGTCGGTTGTGCAATTATTTTTTGGGCATTGAGAAATGCTGTATGACCTGTAACTATGTTTCATGCACCGGCTTCATTTCATGTAACACATGATGTAAGAATGTTTTAATCACGTAATTATATAACGACTTATTGAAGGTAAGTGCATGATGCTTTTATTTTTAAACGAGCAGTAATTAGACACACAGTTCAATTCAAAACAAAGACTGTAGCTAAAGGCGTGAAATTGCTATGCATGCGTAGATCGTGGTGACAGTGACAAACAACCTTGAGTGACGTAAGAATGCAATAAAAACAATTTGGCCCCAGTCCATTCACCCTCCTGAGACGGCTGCCAACACTTCATGTAACTGACCACTAAATGGTCTGACGCGTGCAGGATTCGGAAGGAGAGAGAGAGAGAAAAAAAGAGGCGGTACTACGTAATTACCAGTTATTTATTACACTCCCTTATAATTTCCACATCACAATAACTATATTTACAGCCCACAACTGGTAGTGTTAGTTACACATTATTTCCCTACACTGGATGTATAAACTTGTTTTTTTAAGCAATTAAATTGATTGTGGTTATATTTATGTTGGAAGCTGTACCTCTGCCAAAATACACGTTGCAAAAAAAAAATTAAAAAATGGTGTGAACCTTCAATGGCATAACAGTGCGTGTAGTTTTGGCACTATTCTAACATTATGGCTTACCGTGTGAAGACGATGGAAAAAATCTCCACATACGAAGTACATGTCACAGGTATCAAAAAATTGTACAGCTAGTTCAGGTTATTTGGATCATGATTGTAATGACAACTGGTATAATGGTTAGTTGGATAAGAAACAGCATGCAGTTTCGATAAACTGTGCAATTATATCTCGCGTCCTGACAGGTCTAGACGCCAGACACGATGAAAAGTGACGTGACTTCAAAACTAATTATCGTTTTCAATTGTGATGAAAGCAACATCTTAGTTATGAACTAACATTACTTCCAGTCTAGACAATACGTAGACATTCAGACATACAACATCCTAACTCAGTTTTGATGTGCTTGCGACTTCAAAAATGTTTTGATAGGATGTTCATGTCCTCTCTGGGCTATGGTTTACACCGTTTCATGTCACCATGCTTATTGCATACCGAAAGTACACAGATTACTAAGTGAGTTCCGCATAAAAATTTTGGGTCGAAAATATCAACTACATTAAAAATCAACTGTTATAAATCTCACATCGAAAATCCATTACAGTTCCACCTAAGAACATTTTTTTTTTTGCCCAAAGTGGAACGTAATGAAGGTAAGGTGTGAATATAAGGTGGTAATGTGAGGATGAGGTAAATACATGGTACTGAACATTGCTCTTGTGCAAAAAATGTACAGGCAATGTTGGCAGGGTTTGCAAATCCTTCGATCGACAGCTGCCTGAAAATTTTGTGTCCCCACTTCCAAGCAAATCATCTCAAACTATCCCTGATGATTCAAAAATTTCAAACCATTTCCCAATTAAGAACAACACGGTACCAGCACAAAATCATCACACAAATTACATGTACCTAAACCTAACTTTTGTTTTATAAACCCCATGGTTATCACGAGAGAGAGAGAGAGAGAGAGAGAGAAAAAAAAAATTTGATTGCTGCACGCCATTAGTGCGACTGACTTCTCAATAACTCCCCTTCAATCCTCTGGTTTAAAACTTCAACCAAAGAGCTTCTCGAAGCATGCGTGACAATAGGGCTTGTCACTCTGCTCCTTGAAGGTCCCTTTGTTGAGCTGCTTCAGGCAGAAGGAGCAGACAAAATGCTCGGGATGGAACTTGCGGAACATTGCGGTAATGCAGCGACCAGTGATGGGCTTGTGGCATCCAGCACACAGCGAGCCCCTCTTGGCATGGTAGTGCGTCTCGCAATAGGGGAGACCCTCATGGTCGTAGAATGAACCTCCTTGGAAAGCCTGCCGACAATCCTGCAATAGACATGAATATGTTAAAATTAGACGCATCTATTAAAGGACTCTTTGTGCCCTATTAAACTGTAAAGGAAAGGTAACGGACAGTTCCGCAGCTGTACAAACACAGACTGAATAAATAAATCAATGCAATATCCCAACTGTGCTTGTCATTGAAATAACTGACCTTCTATTAATAGTGCTGAAAAAATATTGGCCCAGACAGAAATTCACACCTCCACAATGGCTCTTCCCGTCCTTGACTCGAAAATAGTCGACTGGCAATAATTTTCCAATATTACATCGTTTCTTCGGCTTCCTTCCAAGCGTGGTAGACTAAAGGGGCACTTTTACAAACCCCTCCATAAGTGCAGCACGTGCACAGAAAGTCTATGTCCAACTAACGGACATACTTCAGCTCATGACTTTACATGTTTACTGCAAGCCAAAAAATCAGTAGGCTACTAACAACTAACGCGGCAAATTCCAGGTTGATAACAAGCCTTGGACTCTCGCAAGCCATTCCTTTCAAATTCTAAAATTGCACGACCTGCCGTGCTCTTTAAAAATGGTCGTACTTCTTCAAAATGAACAGCATATATCTTGGCAAAACATTTCTAACCAAGTAGTGGCATTGAACCCACGGTTGACAAATGGTCGCCACCCAGTGGGCCAATCCATTTGCGACACAAGTGCATTCGTCCAAATCTTAGCTGCTTTGAAAATTTTGCACTTCCCATTTGGCACGGATCCGGTATGGCACCTAAAATTAGTCCTCGCAGTACTTAAAATGAAAGAGTGGCCATGGCCTTCTAAACGCCGAGTCAAGTAGTCTCTTAACGTCCTAACAACAATGAGGGCTTGATAAATAGTGCTGCGAAATTAGGCCAACATGGAACTAAATTTTGACAAACTACCGAAGATGCATGACTTTATCATATGCTATGAACAAACGCGGTGCATTGTCACGAGCAATTTTAAATCCAAAATAGGCCGTGCTGGTTTGACACAACTGCCAAGTTCGGAGCAAACTGCAGCAGCTGCCAAAGCATAAAGCAACAAGCTCAGTTTGTCCCTGGTTTTTGCCAGTCCATCACCGCTATTTCTGTACATCACGCCCAATCCCTGCCCCCCCCAAAAAATTTGCTGGGGTCGTGGTGTAACTTTTCTGCAACAATCGAGTCCCATGCAACCCCAAAATAAATGAGTGGAAGCATATGTGACCCCGTTGGCCTCTGGATGTGCCCTCCAATTGCCTTTGCCAATTTTTCCTCAGCGCTCTCTTGCTCTCGTCCATCACGGGTTTGCATGTGAGCACGGCCTGTTTGCAAACAGCTATGAATAGAGACGCCGGGAAAGTAGGTGGGGAAGGTAAAAATTTTGTTGGTTTAAGTACGAAGGAAATGGGTCGGACACACTGGGGTTCGTCCATAAAATAATTAACAGCTCTTTTGTTGCTAGGAAGACTTGACACATAGTCACGAGACTAAAATCACATTTACGTACACATAGATTCTAATTGTAGCTTTCATATTACCATAGAGATACACTCATGCAACAAAAGGAGTAAACACTGTCAACAAAATGTTTGTTGACAGTGTTTACTTCTTTTGTTGCATAAGGGCACCTCAATGGTAATATTAAGAGTTGAAGCTACATCGACTACAGTGCGGAAAACGAAACGGCCATCTGACGTCAAGGTTTACATGGAAATACCCTCACAGAACAATATGAATAAATAGTAGCAACAAAAGGAAACAATGTAAGAAACGATTACGTCAGATCGTCGTTTGGTTTTCCGCACGTCAAATCCAGGATTCAAAAGTGCACAGATGGAAACAAGCAATGGTCAAACTTTACGAGCTGACAATTTACTACATATACTGCTCGTAAAAGTGTTGACGTTTCCTGTTGTGACTTTTTTACTGTCTCTAGTTTGCTGCATTACTTTACGGACGACCTCTTTCGCCTCGGATTGTGCGAATAATTGGCACTCGTGTACACCCAAAAATAGGAGCCCCCTCTTTTGTAGGTTTAATGCCACAGTAAATAGTCTGGATATTTTGCTAATAGACAGGTTGATGTCAAAGTTCGGTCTGTCACACAACGTTTGTCGGGCTCTAACAAGGCTCCAAATTTGTTGACAAGTGTTGGGAATTAATGAGCCATCTGGTGCAGCCTTTTGCAAAAAAAATATAATTTATGACAAACTGTTACATCTGGTTAGATAATGTCAAAAACCGCTGACACAGTTCCAAGTAAAACGCGTCGCAAAGTAGGGCGGCACAACAGGTGATGCAAAAGACTTTTTGGCAATCCCTCATTCCCCAACTCATCATTGCGACTTAGATCATCCACCAAACAGAACGCCAGCCCTCCCCATTAAATTAATCGCCAGGAACAGTGACATCACACCATCTAAAACTGGAAAACCACGCCCATTTTTTCGCATTATTTATTTACACAAAATTTACGAGCCCCACCTTCCCATGTCAGCATAACTGGAACAATGCCAGACACATGCTGACATGTTCCAGTTACAATTTTATCAATTATTTTTGTTGTGTTTTTTTTTTTGTTTTGTTTTTCGTTTTTTTTTTTTTGTTTTTATTATTTACATGACTGTCTTTTTTGTGGCATTTTATTTGTCTTTGGTTGTACATCCGTGCTAACGGCAGTGTATATATTTTTTTACAGGTTCAAAAAATAATAATGTTCAGGATAGGAGCCAGGGTCATCTATGTATTCATGGCGTCATTTTTTTTTTTTGCTTTAATCATGTGTCTATTCGCTCTCTTCCTCCTCGGAACCGCCTTCGTCATCCACACCTGCGCATTTTTGGCAGACCATCTTCCCTTCCGATGTATAGAACAGCTTTCCAGCGATGGCCGCCTTGCAATCCTACATGTCGAGCATTGTTATGCTGGAAACAATTGTACATTGTGACACTTACCCTGCAGACGAAGCACTTGGGATGCCACTGCTGGTTGAGTGCAGAGATGTAGTTGTCCATGATGGGTTGTGCGCACCCCCCGCACTTTGGAGCGAATAGGTCCAGGTAGTCCTCTCGGCAGTATGGGCGACCACCCTTCTCGTGGAAGCCTTCCTCGCCAAACTGCTTGCCACACTGGGCGCAGAAGAAGTGGTCTGGATGCCACGTGCGCTCCAGGGCCGTCACGCATTTCTGAAGCGACAAAGACATGGCCCCATTGTACCATCCTCAAAACGTACAGTGACTTCCTGGAGAAAGGCAGCAGACGTGAATCTCCGAATAGCCTCCAGGAGACTTCTTCCTGACAAGTCATAGGGAAGAGGTCGGAGTGCCTTTGTTGGAGGCTAGAGCTTCAGGTCTGCTCCCTTACTCCTGGAAGTGACTTGGGAAAAATCCACCAAGTCCAGCATGAAAGCAGACAATCCGACTTGCTGGCTAATTGCAAAGCAGAAAATCCAGCTTGCTGGCTCATCGTGAAGCAGACAATCCGGGCTTGCTGGCTCATTGAATCCAACGGACTTGGTGGATGCCCACTGTGTTGTCCCCACTTACATCCATGATAGGACCGTTGCAGTACGCGCAAGTGGGCGAGAACAGTGCATGGTAATCCGTCTCGCAGTAGGGACGTCCGTCCCTCTCGAAGAAGGACTTGGTCCCAAGCTCCTGGTTGCAGTGAGCGCAGGTGAAGTGCTCCGGATGCCAGGTGCGACCCAGGGCCGTGATGACCTGACCAACGATGGGCTTCTCGCACGCATTGCAGCATCCCTTCTGGGTGGTGTTGACCCCCTGCTTGCTCATGTCGGCCTGCAGGTTGCCGAGCATGGAATCCAGCTGGTTCTTGGCCGGTGAGGACGGCGCAGCGTACACGGTCTCGCTTGTCGTGGCCTGATGAGATGTCGCTGAGGTCACCTGTGAAGAGACAACGTGCGGTTACATGTGAAGATACAAAGGTGCTGCTTCCTGCAAAGAGATATGCTTTTGACAGTTTAGATGGGGAGGGCCAAGAGGTATGTCCGTACGTGTCTGCCGAGGTGGACTGTGTGTGTCTGTCGAGATGAGTGCGAGCTACTAGTCTCAGTCCGTACCTTGGCACCTCGTGTGACACGTGTGAAGAGGGGCGGGGCACACAGGCGCACGGGTGTGTGTGGGGGGGTTTAAATTTAGGCCGCCCAAGAAAGGCCAGACGCCATGCTCCTCTTGGCAAAGGTCCCCATGACCACAGCCGTAACCCTTACGTAATCAGACCATTTCTTTTCCTACCCATGACCTGTGCGTGGGGCAACCATACCCGTACAATTAATAAGACAGCAAAAATTCAGATTAAAATATTCCCAAAATCTGTACACTACCTGCACTGAACCTTTGTTAACTGTCGTTAACATGTACATATCGCTCAAAAAGATGGGAGTTGATTTTTCATTGAAACCAAATGTGAAAACGTCTCTATCTTTTATAGTGATATAGTACCTAGGTTTACATACATCGCATATGACGCCTAGCTATCAAGCCTGTCACTTCCTAAAACGAACTCAATATTTGCAAAATATGCACACTTAGCACCTGCACAGCCCAATTGGCACTGTTGTTAATTTATGTTAACGTGTACCTAGGTTCACATACACCACATATTATGAAGCTTTTCTATCACTGTTGCCATTTCCGTTCAAAAAAATAAATATTCGCGAAATCTGCACTTCGCACCCTCTGCACTGAACCTTGTTAACTGTCGTTAACCCTGGAACCGTGACGTGCCTGAAAGTTACGGGAACCGTGCCGTGTGGTCTTTTAGGACCCCATGCCATATTTTAATTTTTATTAATTTTTATATAACACTTTTCAATGTACTGACTACATGCAATCATTCTTTGAACAATGCCTAAAATGATCGCTAATTCAAAATAAACATGCACTTCCTGTTATATACTTTTAAAAAATGGCAAACAGTTCATTGTAATGGTAATATTAATGCATTTTAATTCCTTTCGGGTCCTAAAAGACCCCACGTCATGGTTCCAGGGTTAACGTGTACCTATAGGTTCACATGCATTTGATGCTCAACTATCAAACAAGCTTGTCACTTACTAAAACTGATAAATAATTGCGAAATAGGCATGCTTAGCACCTTCCACATAGCACATTTGGTTCCTTTACATATTGAATCTTTATTAACCAATGTTATCGTGTGTCCAGGTTCACATACACCACATACCGATGCTTAGCAAACTTGGTCGCCACTTCCTAAAAAAATAAATATTCGCAAAAGTTGACTTGGCACATTTTACATAGCACTGAACCTTTGTTAACTGTTGTTAATGTTAGGTTCGCACATGTTGCAAATGATAGACGTGCCACCGGCTTATCCATCAAAACAGGGTTGCAATTTCCTAAAATCGACGTTTAACTCTTGCCAGAAACTGCGTGTGGCATCATACTTTGCCATCAAGGTTGAGTCGGCCATTATGCCAAAATTTACGCCCCAAGTTCATACGCCAAAAAACTGTCTCCGCAGAATTTTTAAAACCACGCCAGGCATTTGCCCTTTCTTCCCACGACCTTTGAAATAATATAAAACTGCCGGTCATCGATAGGGGGAAATGTGGCAATGGTGCAAACCGGGTGCAATGCCATTTTACGACAAAAACTATTTCTGGTTCAACCCTTAAGCCAACTTGTCCATCAACAATTAGCTTAAGTAAATTGGCGGCATTTGATTTGACAGTTTCTGGATGTAAACTTTTGTCTACACATGAGACCAGATGGCGCTAATATGGGCGCCACGTTTGAAAGGTGTGAAAGGATACCTTCAAGCTTTTCCCATACGCACAATCCGCCCACGGTACACCCATTTTTTTCAGGGTTTTTCCACCCTCTCCGGGCATGGTTCCAACTTCCCAAATGGCTCCCGGAACTGGATACTACGCTATGCACTAGGTTAGTTTATAATATCACCTGGAGTTTAATTTTTAGCGCTGTGAAAACATGGGAGGTGCCAGATGCCTGGTAGTCTGTCGCTCAATCATATGGCGTGTACGCAATGTGTGGAAGTGGATGCATTGTATGAAGTGAACAGAATGGTTGGTTTCTTACCTTGAAGTCAGACAATGATGCCATCAAATCATCGAGCTCTTTGGTGGCGGAGGAAGCCGTTGGTCCTCCTCCGTAGTCGGTCGTCGTTGTTTCTTCGACCACCAGCACTTTCCTGTATCCAGGAGGAGCTTCCTCCCCAGAGTCCCTAAAATGAGACGAGGAGAATGGTTAGATGCCACTTGCAAATTTTGAGGTTTTACTAAATAATCTTGCTAGGCAACATACAACAAAAATGAAATTGTTACAGGAGGCAACCGTGTCATTGTACAATATTCTGTTCATGCTAATAAAAATACTGCGTTGTAACCTGATTTGGGCAAGATGATTATTACATTCGAATCCATAATATCAAGAGTAAATAATTCAGAGTGACTGACTTGTGTGACCATCCTTTTGACGCGATGGAATTGAGCATACTCGTTGCCTCCTGGCGGGAGA
>JYFJ02003931.1:0-36290 GCA_000934665.2 Catajapyx aquilonaris
TATCCGTGTTAGAGTTCCATTCAATGCTGTTACCATTCTCGTTTTTTCATACGTACGTGAAGTACGGATGTGTTTAATCCCTCTTCAATCCCTGTTAGTGTCAGTAATAGGGATGTGTTTAATCCCTCTTCAATCCCTGTTAGTGTCAGTAATAGGCTCATACAGAGCCAAAAGTAATGTTATTCATGGCAATGTGAATGCTAATAAAATATGTTATTGGAGAGGTAACCTTGTCGCATTATTCTGATGTTTCAGTGAAGCCCACTATATTTTGAACTATTGACAAAATAATAGGCATGGCATTGAGATTATTACACCATCGCACTAATTGGTAGGCCTACTATCTACAAGTACAAGAAAGGTTCAGCAAAGAATATCATGGTACTTACCAACGATCAGCATTGGTGATAATAACGTATGTTTTTTTGATTCACTGAAGTATCTGACCCGATATGACCATATGCCATACATGGCAAGCTCCTGTGTTGTCCATTGCCGAGTGTGCGTCAAACAGCTCCAAGCACGTCTTAGGGCATTGGTGCGGTGGGGAAAGGGGGGGGGGCGCATTCCCCCTTATTTGTTTCCCTGACCCCAGTGCGTAATACACATGAGAGCTAGAATAGTATGTACTCGTGAATAAACACCTTCAAGGAAGCCAAGATCACATAAGTGTATATTCGACGCTTATTTCAGTATACAACAAGTAGTGCCATTCATATGTTCAGATTGTGTGTGCCTGGGACTCAGAAACATGCGTGTATCCACAGACCAGAATATAAAGTGTATAAACCCGAGGCTTCTTTCCGGCAATTCATTTCCCATGAGCCCCACCACAATGTGGCAGAATAAAAATGGTGATGCAAGTCCCAAAACGTAATTATAAGTTCACCAAGCAGGAACATAACCTTGGAACACTTGTAACAAATAAAAAAAAGAAATGAAGCACACTGTGCCCTGTGCATCTGTGTGGTCATTTGCATCCAGCATGATTTCCTGAAAGTTAAGAAACTTATCATTACATGATATTCATTGAATGGAAAAGGTTGAGTACAAAGAACATCTCTTTTTAAATTCGGTACAAATCAAACTTACTTGGCCGTCACCTCAATAATCCTCAATCCAAGATGGAATTCCCGCCTTCTCCACCGTGGATTCCTCGCCTTTCGCTGCACCGCCACTTATCCCAACCTGAAAGTCCTCCGGAGTCGCCCTCCGAAAGAGGATGGCCAGCTCGCAATGTGCAGTGTGTGGAAACATATCGACAGGCACAGCTTTCTCTGGCACAAACGGAACCCCTTTGAACGTCCCCGAAGTCTGTCGTCCCATATCCACAAAGTTTTTGAGCGCAGCACGAGGATCACAAGAGAGGAACACCAGGTGCTCAATACGATCTGTCTTGCGCAGAACCATCAGTACTTTCTGATCTGGAAGTAAATGTGTAAGCGCGATATGTCATGACTTAGTCCGAATGTAAACTCACGCAATCCTGGCCTGGGGGGATCAACGACGGCCACGACCTTCGCACTGCCGCACCAAGATATGATACTTCCCAGCATCTGCTCGGCTTTTCCGACGAAGAACTGGCAGTTGCTTATTCCGTTGTCTTTTGCGTTATGCCTTGCGTCCTCAACTGCTTGCGGAACCATCTCCACCCCCATCACCTGTTACGTTCGAAATATAAGTAGAGATGTGGACCCAATTGTACCTAATTATCCTGACCTGAGCACAGTTCTTGGCGAGGCTGATCCCAATGGTGCCTGTCCCACAGCATATGTCCAGCAAAGCCGTGTCCGGTCCCACATTCGCCAACTCCCCGACGGTCGAGTAAAGCACTTCAGCTGCAGCCGCATTCACTTGAAAGAACGCCTCGGGGGAGACCCTAAAGCGGAGATCTCCCAGCTGCTCCTGGATATGCGTCTGCCCCCACACATGCTCCGTCGGACGAGATGAGTCCGCCTCCCTAAGTGCAAGCGAGGCATAATAATTCAATGATGCTTCAGTACAAACGCGGACAACTCACTTCTTAGCAAATGCCTGAAAGTAGAGGGCGGTGACGCCACATGTCTTGCCATCTCCTTCAGTAAAGAAGGTCTTGACGTCTTCCTTCATGGCGGCCACCTCCTCTTTGGTCATGGCCTGCGGATGAACCACCACCACCAGCAACAGGTCGCCATTTCGACTGGTCCGCACAGTCAGCTGCCGCCAGTATCCCTCGTGCGTCTCGGGGTTGTACGGAGGTTTGTCCGAGGCTCTGACAAACTGTTCAAAAGCAGCCACGGCATTCTTCATGGGCTGCGGAAGATGGCAGAGGTGCCCAGGAGGTCCAACGCCCATCGATCCTTCCTTGTACGACGCCACACGGAAACCAACAGTGCACTCGTCTGTCTTTGGATTCAGGCCTGAAATGTCGTTCATTAGCATACACTGCACATTACGCATGCAGGCTGTACTTACCGACAGTAAATTCGCACTTGTTTCGGTAGCCTTCTTCGACCGGCGACTGCCTGATTGGCTCCAACGGGCAGACCATACCATCGTACTTCTCTTTCTGGCTCTCGACCCAACCCCGCAGCTCCGAGTTGGACTCCTGAAGCTGCCTTGCCATCACACGCAGCACCTTCTTCATATTATCAACCTTTTGCTCCAACTGCAACCGCACGCATTAGCAGATAATGAAGTTGGAACTGGCTTATTGTAACGAACCTGCTCCTCCAGAGGCATGTTCCAAAGCGGAATAGTGGCAGCCTGAACCTGCTCCTCCAGACTCATGCTCAGCTTCAGCCGCTTGGCCTCTGTCGCTTCCTCGCTTCCCTCCGCATCTCTCCTGCGCTTCACCAGTGGATCCGCCACCGCCTTGGCCGGCTCGGCTGAAAGCGTACAGTTCTTCCACTTGTATCCATGCAGAACGGACAGCGCCTTCTGTCTGTCCGCCTCGCTCTTGAAGCACACGAATATCCACGGGGAACGAAGCCGCGGCGGCTTCACCTTATGCGCGTTCAGGCACAGCTTGTTGTTCAACAGCTTTTTCAATTGCTAACAAGAAGCAAATACGTAACATGTGACAATGCAGGTGCGTGTTATACTTACGCCCAATCCGTAAAACTTCGGGAGCCCACGAATCTCAATCTTGAAGTTTTCAGACGAAAACTCATCCCGTTGCAGGTACGCATACGGATCATTTTTCTTTTCTTCAGCGGTATCGTCCTGCTCGGTACCTGCGGACAATAAATGTTAAATCACAGACGGGGAGTTTACGCATCGTTTTACCTACTTGTAACGGTGGCACTGTTGGTCTCCTCTTGCGTACCATTCCCATCGAATGTAGCCTCAACTTCCGCAGTACATTCAGCCTCCTCCGCAACTACGGTCGCATTGTCCGCCATGGTACGACTGAAATAAAGTGCATCGTTACAAACCTGTTAAAAGACTCAACGGTGCTAATTACTGCATACTTCAAGTCCTGGTCCTTCTCACAGTCCAGTTAGTGTCCAGCAAGTGTCCAGCAAGTGTCCATCAGCAGTCAGCCATATGCCAACCCTACAGAGCTCCAACATGGCAGCCTCCATGCCCCCCCCCCCCCCCCATTAATTNTTAATTATAAAAATTAAAACCAGTTTATGAACCAAACATGGCTTTAATTAGATGTAATTAATTGAGCAATTGCGTTGTTATTAAAATGATGCAGCGTTGCCGTGCTAGTGAAAGTCAATATGGATGCCTACTGGTGGTGACTTATCTGATTTTTTTGCTAATTTTTTAATTATTTAATTAACTAAAGCAGGTAATGGCCGAGTCTGCAGCTAACCTGACTGGTACTACACGCCAGAAGCCATCGATATTCGAAGTTGTAGCACAGGAGAACTTGGACGCAACGATACAACCAGCCGTGTACCATGTTGCGAGGGTACCCGTTCGCATCGACATATCCGTAATGCCCATAATACAAATTTTAAAATTTCAGGTTCTGGCTACTTATTATCCGGCCAAGTTTTCCTGGCTGACACGTTGGTTCGATGAGATTTTTTTGGCGCTTAACTTCGCCTTGCAGTCGCAGTCGCTCACGACTTATGGTACGTTTATTGCGACAAGCACGGACCGAGCTTAATACGTCAATTGCAGGTAGTTCGCTTGCGGAGAGCTTCTACGGCTTGGAGCGCATACCGGTGCAGGATGGAAAGCCGCGGTTCGGTCCACTACCGAAGCGGGCATACCGCCTATCGCTTGTGTTCTTAGTCCTGCTGCCGTACCTCAGACGGAAGGCGGAGAAGCTGTATGAAGAGTTGAAGTTCAACCAGGCTGAAGGCCGGTTGTCGGATAAGGTACAGTTCATCCAACGCTAGCCGTGCAGCATTAATGTGGAAGTCATTTTGCAGGATTATGAGGATAAGCTGCGACGTGCGTTCATGGCGACCTTTCCGTTTCTACATATGACCTTTGAATCGGCAGTACTGTACTACAACGTAGCGTACATGGCCCAGAAGTCGCGGTACCACAACCCGTTGCTGAAGTTGGCTGGAGTTGAACTCAAGTACGATTCGGAAGGAAAGCTGAAGGAGATGGAGAGGCGACAGGCCGAGCTGTTCAGCTGGCAGTCGTGGAAGTGAGTACGCAGCTTGGTGTAACCAGGATACGACTCATTCCTTTTCTCCATGCAGCACGCTTCGTCGCTTCGGCTGCTCGGCAACTCGAGGGGGTGTCCAGCTTCTGTTTTGGGGCCTGGAAGCCTCGTCGTACTTTCTCCAGTGCCTGGAATGGTGGTTTGCTAGCGAGCATACTGCGGATCTGACCGCCCTTCCTGCTCCTCCGCCTCCTCCGTACGCAACACGCATGCTGGATCGCAGTTGCCCCATCTGCTGCAGAGAAAGAAGAAACGAGGCTGCACTGAGTGTGTCTGGATATGTCTTCTGCTACGCTTGTATTTTCCGTCACTTGAAGGAGCACGGAACATGCCCTGTCACGGGATACTCGGCGACGGTAGATGAGCTCGTTAGGCTCTTTCCACCGACCCAGTAATGTCCGCCCTTCTCTCGTGTACTGTGATGACCAAATGTTTGTAAACTACCGTTTATTGTTGACCCGGCAATACTCTGTAAATAGCGTAGTCAGATTTTTGCGCAATGCTGATCTCAAGAAGAGAAGTCTGCATTCAGTTGGCATTACGTAAAATTTGATTTTTTAATGTGACGATATTATTTACCCTCAGGTAGTGGGTCATTCCAATATTGCATTTTGGATCTGGATTTTTTTTCCCTGAATAATTTCGATCCGTTAGTTGAATTTGTGGATGCGGAACCTGCGGATGTGGAGTGCCGACTGTACTTATCCGATGGTCATTTACAATAAGTGTAACAATTTGTAATACATGAAGTCCTATTCACACGTGATTGGTATACATTCCCCTGCACAAACAGCCATCACGATGTATACAGTATTTGGTGAAAAGTTTGTAAATAATGTACATTTAACGTAGGGGAATAACGGTACGGTTGGTTGCATCAGAATAATATATATTTTTACGCATTTATGCCACACCTTGTAACAATGGATTTGTATAAACTTGGTTAAGTACGACCAGATTTTTTTAAAGGCGTAACGTAATGTGTGAAGTTCTCCACATGTTTATCATGCAATCTATCCATTACAGTCATTTTCCTTTGTTTCGCCGTTCCCACTTGATTATAATCAATTTCCCATCTAACTGACATTAATTGCGTATGATAAACAATAGAACTGGTTGCTGATGGCATCTTATATTGATACATTAAGATGACCTCTCAACACCTACGTCTTCCTCATCTTCCCGCAAAGACTGATGCCCGATCCCGCTGGGTCACATTCCGCTAACAATACTGTACATGCAATAAAAGCAATTTTATTCAGGTTCAATCCTGATTACCAATGTGCAATTTTACTTTATGTGTATGTTGCATCACCTGGCGCAAATTCGATGCCGAATGCCCCAGGGGTCTAAAAGGTAGCCGATTGTGAAGCACACTTGTTGCGACTAATTTCACGCACTTCGGCTCAGGAATCAATTACCAAGTGCAAATTACCCTAAGTCGCTTATTAGAATCTTGCGAAATCTGCACAAGCACAATCAATGGGTGATCTGTGTAAGTAATATTTTGACAATTATTTTCGAAAAACTGTTGAGAGGAGCTTAGTGTTTATTGGCCCGGCTGCTTCATTACTGAAGGTAATTATTAAACTTGGAGGAAAAAGAGGTGTGAAGTAGACCGGACTTAATTACGGTTAACACTCATTTCCACAGGGCCTTAATGAATTGTCCCCCAGACGACTCCATAATGTGATGAAGGCGACTTGGCTCTCACAGTTGGGACGCCCCATGCACTTAATTATAATAATGTGGGAATTAACATAAATGCAATTTACAGTCTTGGAGCAGTGCAGTATGTACTGTGAGTACACAGTACTGCAGGCGGAAATAATTCTGCAAGTTTACTACGCTTACGTGCTCTTTACTTATCCAGTTCATGGATCTCAACACATGCTACGGTAAGTTCGTGTGGAATTTAAACTTTCTTAAACAAAATTTCAAAAAAGAAGCGTTTAAACGCAAGGGACTAAATCCTGGTTTAAATCTCCGCTGGTTGGAACAAGCCAAAATTTAATGTTGACCTTGTACAAACTGTTTGATTTTTTAAAAAATTTACTTAGTCTAGCTATTGCTACAGTTATTTATAGTTTATAGATATTTATAATTAACAGATCTAATTGCTAGTTTAAAAGCCTTTAAAACTAATTTAATTATTATTATTACAGTTATTGACAGTTATGGCTGTTGTAGTTATTGATATAGTTATGGCTGTTGTAGTTATTGATAGTTTGTAATTTGATAGTTATAGTTATTTATAATTAACTGATTTAATTGTTATTTTTAAGCCTTCTAAAACATTGTTTGAATTTTTACTTCTATAGTGGTTGATATAGTTATAGTTCTGGATATTAGTTATTGATAGTTTCAGTTATTTACTATCAACTGATTTAATTTTGCTATTTTAAAACCTTTTAAACTACTTCTTTGAATTTTTAATTCTATAGATATAGATAGGCTACTTATACTTATTGTTATTTATAGTTTTATTTATTGATATAGTTATAGATAGTTTTATTTATTGATATAGTTATAGATAGTTTTGGTAATTGATATAAGTTATGTTTATTGATATATTTATTTATATTTTGATTTATTGATATATTTATTTATATTTTGATTTATTGATAGTTTTATTTATTGATATAAGTTATAGTTATTGATAGTTTTGGTGATTGATATAAGTTATGTTTATTGATATAGTTATTTATAGTTTTATTTATTGATATAGTTATTTATAGTTTTATTTATTGATATTACATGGCAGCTGTAGATAGTTTTGGTAATTGATAGGTTATGTTTATTGATTATTTACGCAGTTATAGTTGTTTATTGATATGGTTATTAATAGTTATAGTTGTTTATTGATATGGTTATTAATAGTTAGGTATAGTTATTTATTATTAACCGATTTAAACGCTGGTAATAGTGGTAAACCCTGCTTAATTCAGCGCCACTTTATTTTAATCGGCATTAAATGACTACGTCATTACCGCCATCTGGTGGAACAATATCTTCACTATTGACGTCGTCTGACCCCAATAATTCGCAATAACAGTCGAAAAAAGCTTTCGAGGCAATAAAAATGGCAAGCAATAAGCTGCTGTTGCTATAATATCGAAAAAGGAAGCCGTTAAACTGACAGAAGTTTGGCACATGACCTGGCTCTCCAACTCTAGAGAGACTATTTCGCAAGTTGCCAATTTCTCTTTAGTTCCATGTGGAGATTAACGAACCGAGAGGGCGCTAAAAAATTGGTTTACCCTTTCCCCCCACCCTCCCCTCACCCCCTCTCTTCAACTCAAGCCAAAAACCCCTCAAAAGAAAGTGCGTGCCAAGTTTTGTCGGGTGCATGTTTGGTATCGGCGGTTCTCCAACTTTGCAGACTGCGTTACACATTTGCATACAATTTTTCGAAAAAAAATATTGATGTAATGTATGCTCTTTATCTTCGCTGCACGTTACACGCTCATAATGCGAATTAGAATCAGATTTGAATATTTTGGCGATTTATTTGATGAAAATTCGGCATACAAAAGAGCATGATTCGAGTAGACTTTTCCTCATCAGGCAGTGAGAAATGAGGCTGATGATAACTTGTTGAATACGATACGATACGACGCGACAATGACATGGAATGGTATCAGTCTCATTTCCCCCCGTTGCTAGGCAACCGTATATGGAAAAACCGTAAGTTGACTATTGGGTCACGCTGAATCCGAATCCGAAAGCCGTCTGTCGCTGTCTCTTGCGGTTTAGGCCCTGATACCTGTCCACAGACAGACGGACAGACAGAGCCGTTATAGAAATCAGTAGACAGAGAAAAATACTACAAATGCGGGATGTGCAGATATGACGTTTTTTCTTATGAAGTCCGCCCACATGTTTGACGCCCTTAATCACGTTACATGTTGGTTTATCCACATTTCACGCCTCTACATTTTCGACTCATTTTGGTCCAATCTATCCGTACACAAATTTTCCGTCGCTTTAGACGCGTTTGAACCCATTTTTTCCAGGGTTTTTCTGCCGGCGAATATTCCGGGGCGAGATGTGCCGCATATCCGGATATCCCCTCCGGGTGTGTCCAAAGTTGGCAGACATGTCACCTCCCGCCCCCCAACACACCCCCGCCCCCCTATTTCCGACCAACCCACCCCCCAATGATGAAAATGGGAAGTGTGGAGCGCGCGCGCCGAAAACTCCTCTCTCCCTCGCCCCATCACCCCCGTTCCCCCTCACTCAAAACCTCCTCTTTCCCTCTCTCTCCCCCTCCCCCGCAAAATTCGCCCGCCCCCTCTCCAACCCCCTCCCCGCCGCCCCCCATGTCTTTTCTGGCTCTATCCGTAGGCCATCCTCCTCAGTGAGTGCCAAGGCGCCATAGTGTGAGGGTTGCTCCTAATACCCATTGCATTTGGTCAACTGTGACATGTGATGTGACCTGGGGAGGTCACATGTGGGGTCGATGGTGAGTAATTATCATTTATGGAGAGTTTGAATCCGGTTGATACAATTAACTAGCGGTTAATGATTAATTAGGTGTTTCATTAGAAGAAACGCGTGCCAAATTGCAATTAACTAATTATTAATAATAAATAAATTGTTGATAACATTAACAAGGAGACATAAAGATATGTTCAATTACATTTTACTTATTATTTAATTATTTAACTTATTAAAATTAATGTGACTGCTGGCAGTGCCCATTCGCGGTAAGGCCCTCCAAATAATCATAATAATTAATTGTTAATTGTTAATAACAATAACAAGGAGACAAAGATATGTTCAATTACATTTACTTATTGTTTAATTATTTTATTTATTAAAATTAGTATGCCTGGCAGTGCACCATTCGCGGTAAGGCCCTCCAAATAATTATAATAATTAATAATTAATTGTTAATAACAATAACAAGGAGACAACGATCTGTTCAAAAACATTTTACTTATTAAAATATTTGTGACACTCCTGGTTATAACTAATCAACAATTTATTATTAATTTTTAATTATTATAATTATTTAGTAGCCTTAATTGCGAGTGGTGTACTGCTATACATACTAATTTTAATAAGCAAAATGTAATTGACGATATTATTAGATGCCATTTTTTGGCCAAAATGTCTTCCCCATGTGTTTAATTACATTATTTAAATTTTGATTTTAATGTTAATTATAGTTTGGCTGGCCTTATCGCGAGTGGTTCATGCCACACTAATTTTAATAAATGCAATTAAAGATATCTTTATTAGGGTGCGACCGGGTGCGACATTTTGCAAATTTTTTGGCCAAAATGTATATCCCACGTGTCTAATTACATTATTGAAATTTTGATTTTAATTTTAATTATTCGGCGGGCGTAATCGCGAGTCATTCCCTTCCATACTAATTTTAATACAAATGTAATAGTTGAACATGTCATCATTAGGACCTAACAATTTTTTTGCGAAAATTTTGGGCAAAATTATTACCCCCCACGTGTTTATGATTTTCGTGCGCGTGTGTCCCACATTTCGCGATTTAACCCATCAAAACAAAAGTCTGTTCCACTGCCAAAACCCGTTACTTGATGTAACGTTACGTTTTGTTTGCTATGCAATGTTGGGTTCATTTCGCACGACCTTTATTTTTTTGCATTTTTTTTGCAACACTCCACCGACCAGCTCGCCAATGTCAAGGGATATTCTTATGGGATTACACGCTGTGTCGTGGGCAACTATTGCGTGCAAACTTCCTATCTCTTCGTTGCAATTGGCCCCCATCGGTCATAAATCATGGTCAGCAAAAAAGCTAAGCTTCAAGGACAATAATTTTTGCCTGCGAAATATTTGCACATTGTGATGTGATATAGTGACGGTGTCTCTGTGGGATGCTGGAGCAAATAATTTTGATCAGACGGTGTCTCTGTGTGATGCTGCAGAAAATAATTTTGATTATAGACAGCGTCTCTGTGTGATGCTGGGGTGATCAGACGGTGTCTCTGTGTGATGCTGCAGAAAATAATTATGATTAGACAGTGTCTCCATATGATGCTGCAGCAAATAATTCGGACAATCACTCCAGAAGTGTTGGCCAGCTTACAAATAGTATCCACGACTATGCACTCTAGGAAGTACTATTTTTTTGCTACAATCCCCATTCTTCCGCTCAAAATTTTTGGCAATCTTCCCAGCCCATATTACACATTACAACCAGAGAGGAATTTCGCAGCTTCCTCTCTCCTGCATGACAGACCCCCTCGCTTTTCCTCAGCTATTCATCATGAAGTCGTCATGGTAACCAGACACAGCATCACCTTGTACCTTTTTTTTGCATGATTAGAGAGACCTGATTTAACTAGGGATTCCTAGAAAATGTGCGCTCATTTTGAGAGGAGATTTCCATGGCAACCTGGGTTTGTCCAGCAGCCGGACACCAATTAAAACCGGTTGCAACATCATGGAGCGTCATATGTTGCACTGAGGGTGTGCTGTTTAAGTCCAGAGGANGGATCGATTCTTGTCCCCCCCCCCCCCCTTCATTGCAAAAGGGGGAGTTTCTAGGCTAGGGGAGGAGGGTGGGTGACATATAAAAATCCTCTCACAAATCGACTGCTTCTGGGTTCTTTTACCCTGAGTCATATGGCCGAGAAGAAGACAACGCTGGAAAATCGCGACGCCAAATTGTCCCAAGTGCCCTCCCTGTTAGTATATGTCGCCAAGATTCGTATGGACGCAGTTTATATAGGACTGCGATAAAAGGCTTGGCCTACATGCCACTCACAATTTTGTTGTAATAAATATGGCGTTTGCAGATATGTTCACTTCAGCTGTATCTAAAGATGTCGAGTGTAAGCCGAAAGAAAGCGTAGATGCACGCTTCTTTTGTTGTAAACTTCTGAGGCGGGAAGTGGGAGCGCAAATATGGCGGCGGTTGCCGGTTAGCGCATGCACGTTGCCCGGCTTGTGAATACAATTTAATGACCAGCTGGCGTTTGCAGATATGTTCACTTCAGGTGTATCTAAAGATGTCGAGTGTAAGCCGAAAGAAAAAGTCCAGGCGGAAATATCCTGTTGTAAACTTCTGAGGCGGGAAGTGGCAAATATGGCGGCGGTTGGTGAATGGCGCATGCGCATCGTCCGGGATGATCCTAACTGAGGCGTTGTGGTGACATTATTATCAGGCAAATCCTAATATGACGGCGTCCAGTGACACGCTGACCAGAAGCGAAAGTATAAAGGTGAAAATTGCTTAGCTTTTTCCAAATGCAGGCCAAGGATGTTAGCCTCGAGCTAGAAGACACAAGGAAGGGACTGTTACATTCTTGATGAACCGGTTCAAGGAAAAAGAAGTGGCCATTTTTTTTTTCATTCCACCTCTCTCTCATCCTGTATACCCCGTGCCCTACCAGAACTCGCCTTATTCAACCCCGAGGCATGAAGGTGGGTCAATCAACTCACTTTCCCTTTCTCTACCAGATTATAGCTATCAAATCTACCTTATTTGGCATCATGTTTTGGCAATATCACTGGGTTACTATTCCATTATAAAATAATTTGACATTTATACATACAGAACAAAATTTGCATGATTCATGAACCTCCATGGAAAATTGCATTTGACGAATACTACTGTCATTTTTTTGCATATTGTAACTAGCAATTCCCAAATGCTAAAAAATTATTTCACATATTACACAACAAGTACGGGGAAACATATCCAAGGACATTTGGTTGCGTAATATTAATTATTGTTTTTTCCCCGTGACTTTGAAAAGTATGATTCTCACCATATGTACACACTAAATGGCGGGGTGTAGTGTGTCGAACTTTAGCTACGCCACTACCATTCTGGAAGAGGAGAGGAGGGGAGAGAGCTAGGAGAGTATATGGCTAGGGCACACGGGGAGAGAGATATTGATTCAACTCTGTTCTTGGTGTGGTGAGCTTCTACTCCTCTCGCAGCTTCGAAATTTTCTTTTTCTGGTACACGGATGCAGGATAACCAAAAGGTAACAATAACAGAGGATTTTTTGGGGACATTTTGGATGGTTAGACACACCCTTGATAGATGGCGGGCTAGGTCGGTGTGACGTGTGGGATCTGTCACGGTATGTCACGCTGGATTCCGGATATAAATTTTATTTTTAATGCAAATTTCTGTACGAGTAATTTACATGTTGACAGTGAAATAGGAAAAGGACACCTAATGAGGATGGTAATTTTAATTTAATTTAATTAGACACCTACAGAGTGTCTGGCAATATTGGAGTGTACCTCCCGCTGCTAAGCAACGATCCTGAGCATGAACCCTGCAGTTATATGCCTTTAAGGCACCATCTGCGTGTTTAAAATATATTGACAATGCATTGTGTGTAGTTACACCTCCATAAGATTAGAGACATGTTCAACACAATGCTATAAAAATCGAATCACTGAACATTTCAATTGACACCCTGTACTGAAACTCAATTTCTTTCGGTGAAATGTCAAAAAGTGACTACCGGCGAATTGAAGCGAATGGAAAACAGGCTTGTTTTGGTGTAACGAACCTCTTGATATAGCAATTCAAATTAACTGGTTTCTTTTGTCGCAGCGGGACAGCCAATTAAATCTGCCTCTCTAGGGCCTCGGTTTTCCACTTTAAGGAGTTATTTTCAGATGAAGTTTAGCAGTGTTTGAAACGTGCTAAAATTTGCAATGCAAATTAATATGTACTGTAATACTGCCTGATTTCTAGGCTATCGAAATAGCTAATATTCAGTTCCCGATATGAAGAACATACAATAATATAGTTGGTGCCTGGTACTGTAATTTTTTAATTACTATTTACAAGTGCACCTGTAGAAATTACGTTATGTTTATGAGGATGGAAGTTCGCTTTGGGAGTTCAACCACACCCATGGAGAATTTATTATATATGGAAAAGCACGCTTTTTCACATGCGAAAAACACGCACTGTAAACAATGCAACCTAACTGCACTTTATTGACAATGGAAAAAAAAAACAGAAGCCCAAACCTGTTTGCTTCCTATGCTTTCATTGTTGCCGATTCATGCACAAAAATATGTCGCATGGAACAGCATAATATGGTCGGGGAATTTGTATTGCATTGTTGCAGTTTCTGTTACTTTGAAAAGTAAAGGTCTCACTTTGTTGGAGACAAGAAAAGGTTAAAACTATGGAGCGGAACCAATGCAATAAGAGGATATTGCTCTTGAAAAATGTTCTGTTCCGCCAATATTTTTTGTCCCAGTCTTTGAGGGAACCCGCATTTGTGGTCACATTCCAACACACATACTGTAATTTTCTTATTGAAACAAAAAAAATAACCTCAAATATTATTCCCATATGTTACTTTTCCTTACGAAATGCTTATTCGTAACTCATACTTATGCTTATTTCGTAGGAAAAGTAACATATGGGACATCTTCATCACGCATGTTCCCATATGGCTGACAGAAAATTAATTACAAAAAAAAAATCGAAATCGCTTATGCAAAATTAATATATTACCCAGTAGTAACCTAAAAACCAGTCAAAAGACCAACCACTGCGCACTGGGGTCCCCATATAAAACATTCGAGCTTTTATGTCCCATCCAGCGGGGTCATTCCTCATCTCATCTCCACCTGATTTGCAATTCTACGTTCACATTTTGGAAGCACTCCTAGAAAAGAAGGACAAAAACATAAAAACAGATCATAACTATATACTCAGCCTATATATGAACATCCTTGGCTAGATGCCATATAGAATCTCGTGGGTTCATTTAGGGCACGAAAACTTACCCTGTTGTGATCAATTTTAGCGAAATTTGCTTTAGAAATTCTCGCCGAGAATTTATCCCACATTCACTCCTGCATGAGAAAAACTATCCCACGGTGGGATAGTTTTTCTCATGCATGAGTGAATGTGGGATAATTTGCGAGAAAATTAGGGCCAATCCGAGCAAGTCCGATCTAGTCCGATCTAGACCAAACAAATCCGAACAAGTACGAATCGCATGTACTGGTTCGGACTAGATCGTACTTAATCGTACTGGTTCGGACTAGATCGTACTTAATCGTACTTGTTCGGACTAGATTGTGCTTCGGATTTGTTCGGTCTAGATCGCACCAAGAACTCTCTTGATCGCACTTGATCGCACTTGTTCGTACTTGTCCGGAGTACATCGTACTTGTTCGGACTTGATCGTACTTGTTCGTACTTGTCCGGAATACATCGTAGGACACTTGTTCGGACTTGATCGTACAGTACTTCTTCGTACTAAATCGTACAGTACTTCTTCGTACTAAATCGTACAGTACTTCTTCGTACTAAATCGTACAGTACTTCTTCGTACTTGATCGTACAGTATAAGTACGAACAAGTACGAACAAGTCCGATCATGTCCGAACAAGTCCAGATGTGTTCCAAAGCTTATGTAATCATTGAGTCTTTAATTAAACAAGTCCAATCAACTCCAAAAGATGTTCCAATGCTTATATAATCATTTAATCTTTAATTTTACATTCTTCTTCCTAATATTGCTCACGTTGTCAATCCCTTTTCCTTGGCATCTGTGAATCTCATGGTCGTTCGAGCGGTAAATAACGGTACGGTTCGTCGAAGGTCTGAACCCTTGCCATTTTAGCCAGAGGATTTAAAAAGTGAAAAGTCAGAACCCTTTCACTCCTTTGGAAGAACGTGACAAAAAGTCAGGACAAGAATGCAGATTGTCCTCTGTGATTGAGTATGGACAAAAAAAATAAAGAAGACACTGTCCTTGGTCTTTGTTGCGTATTACCAAAGAATGCGGAAAGTTTTCCATTACTTTCTAACAATAGACCATCATTGTTGTACTGGTCCATCCAAAAAAAATGATTAATTGCGACCCATATTTTATAAAGATTTAATCCCAATTTAAATGCATAGCTTTGAAAGGTATTTGCGCATTGGAATGTTGGGCAGGTCTCCTTTATTTCTCGTCCATTTTCCCAGCAGCATCCTTATTGATTCTCAACTCCTAAGATGCCTTCCTTTATTATTCGGATGTAAAATATGGCCTTCAAAATATTTTTAAAATGGTTCAGCAATATTTTTGAACCTAAACACACATGTGGAAATGCTGGAACCAACGTCTGGTTTTATTTTAGGCTCGACATGCTCTGAATCTTGATCTGGCCTCGACTCTACTCAGCTGTCTGTAATAATTTTTTCAGCGAATTTTTTTGGCCCAGATGTCAACCCCCCCCCCCCNCCCCCCTCCAAAAGGGTCACAAAATCAAAATGCATGGCAAGTTTTGAACCAAAAATTAGGAATTACAGGAATGGCTGGAAACTATTTCCCGATAATATCCGTTACAGATATTTTCAAGGGGACAAAATTGTCGATAAAACGAGTCTGAAACAGACGACAAAATCCTAATGAAAAAAAATTTAGGACAAAAAATATTTTTAAAGCGCTTTTAATTTTTCCAGATAATTTAAAGCGCTTTTATTTTTATTTTTTCAGCAACCAAGAGCTCGGTTAGAACGACCATTGGACAGTGATGTGTGTGTTATGTCACTACAGACTGGACAAAGGATAGTGGAAGATTGATTATTTTTTTAAAAAAAAAGATAGTGTGCAAAAAATAGTGTACTTGAAGTCATGACGTCACGGATTTTGTTACGTTTTCCTGAGGAAAGTGACGATACGCAACTGAATCTGCATTCTCCAAGAGGTGAGTTAAATTTTGAGCGATTTTATACATTTTGAGTGATTTCCCATTTGAGTGATTTTTTTTCGTTTTGAGTGATTTCCCATTTGAGTGAAATTTTTCCATTTTGAGTGATTTTCCAATTTTGAGTGATTTTTATTCATGTTGAGTGAATTCGATTATTGCGTTCGACGTCCAACTATCCGTTTACACACTTTTTGATGCTTGAAATGAAGGGCAATCTATCACATACGTAAGTGCTTGTCAACTCAATTGGCTTCACTTACTGCAAGAAAAATCATTACGTCTAAGTGCACTTTTTATCAATGTGACGTCACTTTTGTATTTACAATGATGCCATTTGTTTGTTAATGTCATTTAAAATTGTCGCTTTAACACTGTTTCCACATTTCCTGACTCTTTTCAATATACATTATGTACAAACTCGAATTAGCATACCAATTAGGCACAGTAATTGGTATTTGTTTTTGGTACGAGGTTTTACACTCAGGTTTTTAAACCGTGGTTCTGATCATCCCTCGAGCGGTACATGAAACCGCAATAATCGAGTTTCATTGTTAAGTTACTAATATCAGCTAATTGCATTATGAAACTGGTTGTTGTCCCCAGTGTCATGCTAATGAGTGAAAAAAGTTCGCCTAATTTTCGTGTGTTCACATAAGCGCTTCCAGAAGGCTAATTAATTTAAAAACTTGTTTTATGAAAATAATTATTATAAAAAAAGAAGTCCTTCGGACCGGATTTGAACCAGTGACCTATGGATCCCTGCTTTCCAACCAACTACAGTCCACCGCTCTACCAACTGAGCTACCGAAGGTTTCGTAGTGAAAGGCTACTTGTTAGGGGGTCTTTTACTGACCAGTTTTTCCAACGGTAAAGTGTACTTCAATATGAAGTAAACAAATAGTAAATAGTCCGGTTGCACAACTTTCATACTTGTGTAATGTGCATAGTATGATAGGAGAGTACAAGGTTACGTTTGTTTTACAGGACATCCTGTTGCCTGAGGAAACGTAGTTTTTTTTAACGTCCTGCGTGACCTGTCTGTAAGATATATTACGTGTAAGATAAGCTAACTGCAGCAATGTAACTTACTGGTAATGACATGCAATTATTAAGAATTATACAGGGTGTACCGTGCCAGTAAGAACAAATTGGAACACCCTGTACAGAATATTCCACGCAATAATTATCATTAAGACAATTGTTGCATGACACTGGATTGTTCAGGAAAATATTACTAATTACACTAATTATATGCAAAAATTCACATAAAACAAGCCAATTATTTTCTTATCAATTAATAAATAATTGTAGATAATACAGCTATGTTAGATAATATTTATTTATAGCTCAAGGAAACTGTTACTTGCATATAATATATACAGTATGAAATTAATCCAAATAATATTAATTAAAATAATTGTAATTTTAATTATGGTCCATAGCTTTCAGAGCTTGGAGGTCATCTGTTTGGAGGCCACCTTCATCATGGTGTATGACACACTGAGTCTGGACCTGGGTCCTGGGCCTGGCCTAGGAGGAGGCCTGGGGGGCAGCCGGCCCCTCAGGCCCCGGGGCGGAGGTGGGGCCGGCCTGGGGATCAGCCTTGGGCTGATGAGCCTGGGCTGGAGACCCCGCCTCTGCCTCCTGGGATTCCTCCTCTCCTTATACCTGGTAGCCTTCATGCTCATCTCTCTGGTCAGCCTCGACGGGGACAAAGGTCGGATGGCCAGGTTGGCCAGGGGTTACGAGAGGATCGGAAGGGTGAGTTTGACCTAGGCAAAAAAATGATAATCAGGTTGCCATGATCGGTTGCCGGTTGCCATGGCAACAGCAACCGATTGCATGTAATCAGCAACCGATTGCCATGGAAACAGATTGTCATGGCAAGCGGTTGTCGGTTGCCGATTGCCATGGCAACAGCAACTGATTGCCATGTAATCAGCAACCGATTGCCATGGAAACAGATTGTCATGGCAAGCGGTTGCCGGTTGCCATGGCAACAGGAACCGATTGCTACGACCACTTGTTATCATGGCAACCGGCAACCGATTTCCATGGCAATCTGTTGCCTATGACGCATATGTTGCAGTATGGCCATCTGTGTCAGGATGTAGTACTACGTCCATTAAATTTCCTGTTCATTTCAAATTTCCAGACAGAGCAGTTGGGAGCTCCGGCATTGGGCCTGGGGGGCAGGGGTCCTGGAATCAGAGCATCCATGTTGATAGGAGGGCCACCAAGGAGGTCACGTCTCAGGTGGTGCGTGGCGCAGAGGTTTAGGACCGAACCTGGTCCTTTGGTAGCCCTTACCAGCTTCCCAGGTAGTGGGAACACCTGGCTCAGATACTTGTTGCAACAAGCGACTGGTAAGTACACCGTAGTTACATTCAACGGGATGTAAAAGGCCTGTTGGTCTAGGGGTATGATTCTCGCTTTGGGTGCGAGAGGTCCCGGGTTCGAATCCCGGACAGGCCCACTTTTTATCCTCATTTATTTTAGTTTATTAATTTTATTTGTTTTATACATGGTAAGTACAATAGTTAGAGCGTATTTCATACGAAGGCCTGTTGGTCTAGGGGTATGATTCTCGCTTTGGGTGCGAGAGGTCCCGGGTTCGAATCCCGGACAGGCCCACTTTTTTATTATCATTAATTTTATGATAAATAATGTACATTTTGACATACTACCCAAGCCAATTATGTTGTCATATTTTGTTGACATTAGAGCTGTAGGTGGTATATTGCGGAAGGAAGGGTACTGTAACGACCCTCTTTCCGTGAGCAATATCCAGCAAACGTCCTAGCCAATGAAACGACATGAAATATTCAGGAGGGGAGGGGCAACCCCCTGTTCACCTCACCAAACAGAAAGAAAAAAAAGAGGGACAAGGTTGCTAGGGTCGTGCAATATTCGTCCTGTTGTGTACACATCAGTGTCCTAGAAATGCAATTCTACGAACTAGGTTCAAGTCAAATTGAACTTTGCAGTTAATTTAACTTTATAAAAAAAAGAGCGAAGGTTAAATTACAATTCAAGGCTTGACTTGGAGGCATGTCATGAATATTTCGGGAGCCAATCAGGAGGCAATACCAGGTGCACACAAAAAAAAGGGTTGGAATTACCTGGCAATCTGTGCACCTTTCGTAGGAAATTGCTCCGGGAATAAATATCCGGGGGCGGATATAGCAAATATGGTGGAATTTCTGGAGCCTGAAAAACATGTTAACCAACTGCCGGTTAACATGTTTTTCTTCCGAGCTATTCAATATTTATATGCCAGATGCATCATTTTTATGCATTTTTCTTTCCATACAAACAAGGTTAAAGATCATTGAACATACGATGAAGTGTTTAGAAGTGTCCCCTTGTTATAGCTGGTGTGACACATACATCATGCAGGAAGCTTTATTTATGGATCGCGGGGGTTAACATGTTTAGACGCTGGGTCTAGTGTTGGGCACGTGGCCAGCAAGGGTGACATACGGAGGGCCTTGCTTAGGCCCAGGTTTTAGGCTGTCTCGCCATATGAAATAATGGCCATGTATTTTAAGTGCACAAGGCGTAACAAGTGTGTTTTGAAAGGTCAGTGTTACGTGGACCTTCGGTAGCTCAGTTGGTAGAGCGGTGGACTGTAGTCGGTTATAAAGCAGGCATCCATAGGTCACTGGTTCAAATCCGGTCCGAAGGAATTTTTTAATTTTTAAAAATATTAAGCGCGTAATGTAGTCGTAAAAACTGAAGCGAACTGATTACTAATTTTGTACATCTCCACAATATTTTAAATCTGAAAAATATTTATTTAAGAGGAAGAAAAAAATTCATTCGGACCGGATTTGAACCAGTGACCTATTGATGTCTGCTTTCCAAGCAACTACAGTCCACCGCTTTACCAACTGACAGTAACTCCATAATTTTTTAACATTTATTTGCACATCCTGTACCTCTTACTTTCGGAGTAACTTTCTTATACACTTTATGAGAGGCCAGGAAGAGATATACCGGAACTGTTTCCTTCGTCAGTAGTAGCTCCACACCATCCAAAGAAAGAAGTATCTTTTATTTTTATTTTTTACTTCCTTCGGTGTGAAGAAGTCTCGCATCAATTGAGGAAACCGGAAGACGCTTCGAAACATCCGGGAAATTCATTTCCGCTCAAAGTTCCTATCGAACCTCCTGTACAATTAGTGTAAGTGAATTTCTCTTCGCAACAATTGCGACTAGATTCTATAAAAAGAACTTGGTAGTCTACCTTTAACTTTTTTCTGAAACGTGCTGAAGACAACTTCCCAAGAAACATTTCTTAAGACCTTTTTTTTTTTTGCAGACAAAGACACTGTTCAAATACAACGAAAATAGGGCATGGGAACGTGTCCAGGTTAAAAGCATATTGCTTTCTTTTTGAGGACACGTGTGTCTGCTTTTACTTATTTATGGAAGACTATACCACCCATAGTACAAGCTAACGTATACGATCGATGACCTATTGGAATTACGTGGTAAAAGTAGGTGGTCAGTCAATGGAGAAGGGTCATTCACTGTCAGGAAGGGAATTTCACTTTCGGAAAGACTTGTTGCGCCTTTTTGTGCGGTGAAAGTGCACATTATAGCCCCCCCTAATAGAGGTCTAATTATGGCCAACTTGAATTTTATACTGTAATGAGACTAATGACCATATTAGGACTGCTAATGTTCAATATCTTCACCAGATTAAGAGAAATAATTATTAATTTGGATTAACACATGAGTGATTGTATGCACTGCAGTATGGCCACGGAATGATAGAAAATAGTACATAACTCGCACTATGACCTAAAATTCGGAATTTTATGACTTTTTGTAAATATTGTGTCATCTGAGCTGCAATTGTGCCAAGTTTAATCCAAGATTACTGTAAAGTGTACACTGGTCAATTTGGCGTAGGAAATGTATGTGATGAGTCCGCACTATTTTTTGTGTCGTAGTCCTTTAAAAATCCCTCTAATGAAGTAATGAACGACCCCAATTAATTTTCCTTCCCACGTCCCATTTGGCGAATCGGCCACTTTATTTTTAGTTCCCTCCCCGCCTTCCCCCATCCACCCTCGTCCCTCCAGCCCACCCACCCTTTTGGCCACAAAATAGAGCAAATGATCCCAATTGGCGATGAAAGACGGTTGTTTCGTGACCGCATAGCTCGTTTCGGATGCCTAGCAGTAGACCTCACATGACAAAGGCACGTGGAGGTTGGAAGGTAGGGGTTAAAACCTGTGAGACGTAATTGAATAGAGCTCTCCCCCCAAAAAAATCCTAAGCACGCTTCGGCCCGCCGATATTAATAGACTCGGCGGTTTTAAGAGAGATAATTCATGGAGACGAAAGAGAGAGGGCGTCCTGGCGATGAGCCTCATCTATGATCACTAACTATAGAATGGCGTGACCTTTCAACCAGTTCTAAATAGGAAGTGACATTTACCCGAATAGGATTGGAATAAATAGTATCATACATTGAGACATTGCATTAAATTGACTCTATTTTTCTTTTTGTGAATTTTTTATTTTTATTTTTTATGGAGTTTCTGGAATTTTATTGAATTTCTTATTAATTTATTATTTATATTTGAATTTATTATTCGTATTTGTATTTGAATTTATTATTTTTATTTTATTTGAATTTATTATTTTTATTTCATTTGAATTACCGTAATTATTTTTATTTTACTTGAATTTTTATTTAAATTTATTTTACATTTATTTTTTACGTTTATTTATTTACATTTATTTTACATTTATTTTTTGCGTTTATTTATTTACATTTATTTTACATTTATTTTTTTTGCGTTTATTTATTTACATTTATTTTACATTTATTTTTTTACGTTTATTTATTTACATTTATTTATTTTATTTTGTTTACTTAGATTTGTATTTTATGTATTAATTTATTTAAATTTATTTACATTGGTATTTTATGTATTAATTTATTTAAATTAATATAAATTAATATAAATTTATTTATATAAATTTATATAAATTTATTTATTTAATTTATTTATTTAAATTTATTTATATAAATTTATTTATTTAATTTATTTATTTAAATTTATTTAGTTAAATTTATTTATTTAAATTATTTAGTTAAATTTATTTATTTAAATTATTTATTTAAATTATGCGTTTAAATTATTCATTTATTTAAATTTATTTACTTTCATTTGTATTTTATGTATTAATTTATTTAAATTTATTTACATTTTATGTATTAATTTATTTAAATTTATTTACATTTTATGTAATAATTTATTTACATTTTATGTATTAATTTATTTAAATTTTATGCATTAATTTATTTAAATTTTATGCATTAATTTATTTAAATTAATTTAAATTATTTATTTATTTAAATTATTTAGTTATTTAAATTATTTAGCTATTTAAATTAAATTAAATTTGTTTCAATTGATATTAATTATTTTACGTTGTGAATTTAAATATATTTAAATATTATTCATTTTAATTCATTTTAGTTTATTTAAATTTCTTTATATTTTCAATTTATTTTATTTAAATTTCTTTATATTTTCAATTTATTTCAATTTATTTATATCAATGTCTATTTTACTCCATTTTAATTAGCTAATGAATTAATTATTATTGCTGGCCTGTATAGTGGCCTAACATGCCTAGGACAAAATTCTGTAGTTGGTTGAAACGTTGAATAATTAATTAAATTTTTAATATACAGTTATATAGCATTTTGGCATGCACATTTCTGTGACAGCACTGCATATGTCCAACTTGATTAAGACATTAAGTTTTAATTAGATGGCAGCCCATCATATAATTAGGGAGAGCTCTAAAGATGCGTCCTTCAAGCCCCGTTGCGTGACACAACGAATAATAAGGAGCAAGGTCACTTGATTATGCGGAGCACCCTGTACTATCGCGTCTTTATTATCCTTGTATTTAATAATATTTATAAAATATTAATTTTGACAACTTTTTTTTTCTTTCTTATAGGTTTGTACACGGGTAGTGTGTACAAGGACTACGCCCTTCTGAAGCATGGTTTCCCAGCCGAGAGTGTGACCAACGGGTCAGTCCTGGTCATCAAGACTCACGAGTGGGGTCCCGTGGCCCGAAAGCCCTTCCAGAGGTCAATCCTTCTGGTGCGTGACCCAGGGGCGGCCATCATGGCCGAATTCAACAGGCAGAGCGGAGGACACGTGGGCCACGCGGGACTGGACAAGTACAAGCGTAACAATGGTAAATGTAAGTTGGTAACCAGGAGGTCACACGGGTCAAAGGTCAAATGTGAATTATCGACTGGAAATGCATTCATTGAACCATGGAATCGGAAAACGGGCTATGTTACTGTTACATAGCCCGTTTTCCGATTCCATGGTTCAATTTATTGTCTTCTCATGTCTGCATGTCACATCGTGTCATTTGTGACCACCACCTTTTTTTACCCCCATCATCCTTGCGACTCGTTGCGATTACATCACACACAAGATCATGCATAGATTCGGCACTTTATCACCATCCCATTCAAGGCAAATCACCCTGATCCGCATATTGCTTTGAAGGCTGCCCCCCNATCTTATTACCCCGGCCTGTAATCGCAGTCGCCTGCTTATTTCCGCTTTTTCCTCGACAATTGCAGCCTGACATGCAATAATATAATTGTTGAAGCCCGACGATCCCATTCATTTTCCCCATCACCTTACCCATTTTTGGACAAATTCCTTTGAAAATCTGTCTCCTTTTCATATTCATATGAAAATATTTCACATATCAACAGTTATAATAATATTTGAACTAATAATTATTTAATTTGAATTTTAATAGTTACAATTAATAGCTACATAATAGCTACATTAATAGTTACACTAATAGTTATAATTATTAAATACTAGGATACTGTATATATTAGTTATTCAATACTAGGATACTGTATATATTAGTTATTCAATACTAGGATACTGTATATATTAGTTATTCAATACTAGGATACTGTATATATTAGTTATTCAATACTAGGATACTGTATAGTTATTCGATAGTTATAGTTATTAATAGTTACCTATTAATTTATTTTGTTTACATAAGACAGTACCGTATATAATGATTGTTTAACACAAGTAGTTACATATTATATCTATGTAATAGTTACATTATATTAATAGTTATTTAATAGCTGTAGTTATTAATAGCTGCAGTTGTGTAATAGTTATAGCTATTTAACCGTAATTTGCATTAGTTATTTAGTGGCTACAGTTACTAATGGTTATATTATATTAATATGCATGACTGTTTAATAGTTACATTATATTTATGGAATAGTTATACAATATTATGTTTGAATACTAGTTACGAAATATTATATTTGTATAATAGTTACAAAATATTATATTTGTATAATAGTTACATAATATTATGTAACTATTATACAAACATAATATTATGTAACTATTATACAAACATAATATTATGTTTGTATAATAGTTACATAATATTATGTTTGTATAATAGTTACCGGTACATATTACATTTGTGTAATAGTTACATAACATTCAATAGTGCAATATGGTTATTTAATAGTTACATTATATTATGTTTGTATAATAGTTACCGGTACATATTACATTTGTGTAATAGTTACATAACATTTAATAGTGCAATATGGTTATTTAATAGTTACATTATATTTTATCCGATATTAATAGTTATGTACTGGACAGTGGAGAGTGGACACAGTGCTTTCCCGTGCTGCGAGTGGAGCAACCTGGTGGCCTTCATTCTAGTTATATCGAGCTTGAAGCAATCATGAAGTGAAAGGGCTTAGACCCCTTCTTAGAGATAATAATACTAAGTCTGAGATTGGGGACGGGAGAAGTATAAGAGCCTTCGGTAGCTCAGTTGGTAGAGCGGTGGACTGTAGTTGGATTGAATAGCAGCAGGCATCCATAGGTCACTGGTTCAAATCCGGTCCGAAGGACTTCTTTTTTTTTAATTCCTCAAAAAATTATAGAGTTTATGGAAGTTCATAATTATGCAGGTTTGTGCGCGCTACAGTTGCAAACTATGAAGTACAGTGGGTAGAATAATTAATGGAGATGGTCCTTGAGAAGCAATTAATTCTAGACGAGGACATTTTCATTATGAAAATGGTGGGTTGGGTTTATTGTGCACATTAGGGCCTTCAATGAGCGAAATTGCTCTGTACTATATTTATTGCATTTATTTCAATAATTGACAACCCCCCGCCATTTTGGATCCAATGGTTGACCACCCTGTATACTGGTGATGAAGCACCGCCATTTTGGATCCATTCAATCAGGATTGACTACCCTGTACTTTTCTTATGATCTGTTCCAGCAGTTTCCTTGCTCTATGACATAATAACTCAAGTCGCGTGATTGACCTCCAAGACCTTGTTATGGCTAACAATTTCCCTTCCTTCCTTCCTTCCTTTTCTAGATTGGTTCGATTTCGTGCAGCAAAAGGCCGAAGCATGGCGTGCGATGACTTTGGACTGGCTTCTCAACTTTTCCGGACCACAATATGTGCTGTACTACGAGGATCTAGTGGCAGACGTTGCCACGGAGCTCAAAGGAGTCCTCCGGTTCTTACAGGTAACACTATATGCTTTTGAGATGTCTTCAACGAGGTCGAGGAGCCTTCGATTTTTATCTCTCTTTTTTTGGCAGCACTTCTCTTGTTATCTCAAGTTTCATCTTTGTTCGCGAGAAAGTTCTTTGACGCTGGAGAGGAATAAAGCGTGTGTTTCAGAAGAATGAGGTCGTCCCTTTGTATACAGTTGTTCGGGATATGAAATACTTTGAATGAATCGATGTATCGATGCTACATCGCCTGCTACATTTCGTCTCCTGCGACCAAGATGACCTCGGAGGTCAAGTCCAAATGTGCTAAAACCTTCCCCGTTAAAAACTACCCCTAATGATCACCCTGAGGCATAAGTCGAGGCCTCCGTATTGATTTGCATCGGGAACAAGGGGACATATGTTGTGAAATATGTATAAGATTAAGAGTTTATTTTAAAATATGTGCAGTATATAATATTTATTATGGTTAATATGAGCGCTCACTTATTTGTTGATAGGTTCAGAAGCTCGCGAGAATCGGTCCGTGAGCGTGAACATAAGCGAGAGAGTTTCTCGCGAGCTTGCCAAAGCACCTTTTTAAACCGTTCAAGCAAAATTAATTTGATTTTTTTTAATGAGGTAAAGGTGTCTGACTGTGAGCGTGAGCGTGAAGCTAAGCGTGACAGTTTCTCGCGAACTTTCTAACGCACCTTTTAATCTTTCAAATAAAATTAATTGGTTTTATTAATTTTAATATACTTTTTCGAGAAAAAAGTCTTATGGAACGGCTCTGTCTGCCTGTCTGTCTGTGGACAGGTATCAGACAGACAGAGCCGTGCTATAAGACTTTTTTCGATTTTCGGGTTCGGGTCCACTATATCCCCCCTTTCTCCCTGACCTCCCAGTCCCCCGCCCCCTCCCCCAGATCACCCCCCCCCCTCCTCCTCCTCTTACCCCATGATACATGATACCTGTCCACAGACGGACGGACGGACAGAGCCGTGCTATAAGACTTTTTCCGATTGATGAAAAAGGTCTAACTCTAAAAGAAGGGTTTGCGAGGATATATTTTTTTAAAGGGAAATGGGCGGGGCGGTGGGGGGACAATAGCAGTAAACACGAAAAAAGTCTACTCTAATCACGCTGACGTGATTTCCCAATCTTGTTTGTCTGTCATACGAACGCGTTTGAGCGTAAGCGTGAACCTTCGCGTAAAAATAAGCTTGTGCGTGCTCCTAAGCGTGAGCGTTTCTCGCCAACTTGCCAACACACCCATTAATCTTTTTTAATTAAAATTAATTTAATTTAACTTCTGTCAGGTCAACGCGTCTAACCGTGAGCGTTTGTCGCCAACTCGTCCACACACCCATTAATCTTTTAATTAACATGTCTAAGCGGGAGCATGAGCGTGAACNAGCCGTGCTATAAGACTTTTTTCGATTGATGAAAAAGGTCTAACTCTAAAAGAAGGGTTTGCGAGGATATATTTTTTTAAAGGGAAATGGGCGGGGCGGTGGGGGGACAATAGCAGTAAACACGAAAAAAGTCTACTCTAATCACGCTGACGTGATTTCCCAATCTTGTTTGTCATACGAACGCGTTTGAGCGTAAGCGTGAACCTTCGCGTAAAAATAAGCTTGTGCGTGCTCCTAAGCGTGAGCGTTTCTCGCCAACTTGCCAACACACCCATTAATCTTTTTTAATTAAAATTAATTTAATTTAACTTCTGTCAGGTCAACGCGTCTAACCGTGAGCGTTTGTCGCCAACTCGTCCACACACCCATTAATCTTTTAATTAACATGTCTAAGCGGGAGCATGAGCGTGAACCTAAGCGTGAACGTATCTCGCAAGCTTTCCAACACATCTTTAAATATTTTTAATGAAATTAATGTAGGTTTTGTCAGGTGAACGTGTCTGAGAACGTCTTCAACTTCAATCTGTCATAGCGTGAGCACAAGCGTGAGCATGAGCGTAAGCGTGAGCACAAACGTGAGCTTGAGCGTAACCGTGAGCACAAGCGTGATCACAACCTAAGCGTGAGCACAAGCGTGAGCACAACCTAAGCGTGATCACAACCTAAGCGTGAGCACTAGCGTGATCACAACCTAAGCGTGAGCACTAGCGTGATCACAACCTAAGCGTGAGCACAAGCGTGAGCATAAGCGTGAACGTTTCTCGCCAACTAGCCTACACACATTTAAATTTTTTTAAAAAAAAATAAAATTGAATTTAAATTTTATCAGGTGAACGTGTCTGAGAGCGCCTTCAACTGTATGCTGCACAACAAGGAAGGCATCTACAAGCGCAAGAAGCGCAACATGACCTTTGAACCCTTCACACCACCATTGAAGCAAGTGCTGGACACTCACAAAGAAGCGGTTCACGTGGCCATCAAGAACTTCTGGAGCCGAAATCAGACGGAAACCTTCGCAGGAACGACTCAGGATTCGCCATCGACCACTTAAAACTGGGTTTTAAAAATATAAAATGGTGCGCAAGACCAATCGTTTAAAAGTGTGCCAGGACAATCATCGAAATGATGTGGACTAGCGCGTTCACACTGCAGCTTTTTAAAATAATTCAACAAAAAAAAAGCGAACAGCGCCTTCAAACGGATGGTAGGAGAAGTATGGCTGTTTAACCAGGGAGCATATACTACATAAGAGGCGCAAACTTCTGTCGGCGCCTTTGATGTCCGCGTCTCTCTGTTTGGGGCCGTTGCCAAGGCTGGCGGCCATTTTGAAGTGTGGGGAACGCCAACGAGGTATAAATAAAAAGGCAAAAATAGGGTCCGCCATCTTTGATGGTTTTGGCGGCCATGGCAACTACACGGCAAGAACATGCGCGAATCAAAGATGGCGGACCCTATTTTTGCCTGTACCCTATTTACACCTCGTTGGCGTTCCACACACTTCAAAATGGCCGCCAGCCTTGGCAACGCCCCAAACAGAGAGACGCGGAAATCGAATGTTTGCGCCTCTTATGTGTTTAACAGCAAAAACACCGTACAATTGGCTTCCGTGACATTTGGTGGGCATTTAATCAGCAACTAAAAGGCAGCAGCCAAATGACCCGCAGCCAAATGGCACGGCAGCCAGTTGTCGGGATACCGTATCTGCCAATTTTTAAAAGAAAGTGAAGGAAATTAGCATGTTTTTTTGTACCAAAAGAAGCGACTGTGTGAACGCGTCTTATAAAACGGTGGCGACCAGATGATTTCGCGATATTGGTGCGATGTGAGACAAGAAGTGATGTACCTGAAGATTACGAGCATTTCTGTTGAGATCAGGGGTCGGATATCCAAGGGTGATCTTTACTACGAGACGAAGTGGCCGAATGCATCATGGCAAAGCCACTATAACATTCGTTGGCCACATCATGCTAGTGGACCGACCGTGCGTCGCGTAGTAAAGATCAGCCGTGTACATTGTTGCTGGTGGCTGACATTTTTTTGTGTGTGTTTCAACAATAAGGCTTCCCCCATCCATACATATTTATCACAGCCAAAAAGAATGGTGGGTGGGTCTTAAACTGTGGCTACAACCCCGTTAAAACCCAGGTTCCAGTATTTTCTTCAAAGAAGGAGGAACCTTATACTTGACCAAAGCATAAAGACATGAACTCGCAGGCGACATATCTCAACCCAGACTTAGCTTTGTATACATTAGTGTTAAGTACAATTAATTTTTTTAAACAACCTAATTAAAATATTGGTTTTAAGGTGACCAATCAGATTCGGCTCCTGATCCTCTTTGCTCAAAGAGGATTTAAAAAAGAATAAATATATCCAAATTAAAACGTATGTCACCACTATTCCAACTAATTTTTTCAACGGTAATGTGCCGTTATTTTTTGAGTTATTAAAAAGTTTAAATTATTTATTCATATTTACAATGACTGTTTCACCAAATTTTTTGGGCCAAATTGAGGCGTCTTCCTTTTTAAACAATTTTCTTCCCCACATTTTTCACACTATTCGCTAGATATATTTATTGCATATTTTGGGCTTCGTGATATATTTAAATAATAATTATTATATTTAAAAAAAAATTACATACACACACGTCCAACTTTCTGGAACTTTGTGGCTAATTGTGATCGCTTTTAACTCTGTGGGTTAATTCCTTGGGTGATTAATTGCTGAAAAATAAGTATAATATTATGTCTTATAATGTGCCAAAAAAAAAATTATGTAATGCTGACGCTTCCAAACAAAATATAATAATACATACTGTACACTTTGGTAACTTATTTTGTAAATTGCAAAGTGAACATAATGTGCACAGCTTCATGTGTCATACCCCCCGTGTAATCATGCTGGCTTCAATTGTTGTATACGTTTTTATCATTACTGTTATAACACATCGTTACATTCCAATTTTTTGTACATATTTTTTTGTCCTCAACATAACACGACCAACCGTTTTTAATTTTGGAGTCACGATAACTGTGATGCGACTCGACTAATATGTCGCGCAATTTTTTTTTACATTGGCTGCTACTTCTCCCCCATTATTTTTTTTAGCATAATTATATGTAAAAAAAAAGGGTTTCTAGTCAACACATCCAACCCCCCCGATATGTTTGTAGCGCAATAAAATATTATAGACCAACATGCGTTTTAAATTTTAATTAAATAGAAATAACCACTTTTCTTGGTCCAAAATTGGAACAGGTAATAAGAGAAATTGTTTTAAGTATATAACATAAAATTTAGGGGGGGGAAAAAAAAAAGAGTTCCGGAACCGGGAATCGAACCCGGGCCTCCCGGGTGAGAGCCGGGTATCCTAACCACTAGACCATACCGGACTTGCTTAGAAACATTTGTTCAAATGAAGCCTTTATATGTCGGAATGCAGCAAATTTTAAAATTAAATTGTTCTAAATATGGCAAAAATAAGATATGATAACATACTGGGTTTTGGATAGGTCATGCTAGAAGAAGAAAAAAAGTTTTAGTAGTGGTGTTCACGAGATTTATTCCGAAAACTCGTTACACCTGACCAAGTACATATTGAACGTCAATGGGAGAGAAACTAGTAACTGCGAACAATATGTACGCTAAATTCCTCTACAATGAACCATGTGAAAAAATACGTTACGAACTCATATTGTCTTAATGCTTACAAAAATCATATGCCTTTTGTTTACAAAACGAATGAAAGAAAAACTGGAATGAGCCGCGATTGAGACGAGTAACGCAGTTTACACCACGGCAAGCTTCTTGATTTCAGCAAGCAGTTTCTTATTGTACTCCTTTGGGTTCACTTCCGAGACTTCCATGACACTTGTCTTCTGACGCTGCTCATCCTGTGGCGAGAAAATGAAATTAAAACGTTAGCCCAACAGAAACACATTAATGTTTTCTCATGCGGCTGAGCAGTCAATGTGACTGATTTTATGTGTATAAAGTATGCTTCTATTCCAATCACACAAGTAAATTCTAATCGCAACGAACTCACATTGAAGCTTTCCTTCTTGACTCGCAATCGGAACATCATCGGTTTGAACAGAGGCTCGTTAAGTATGGCCTGAAACTTATCCGGATCGTTTGTCTGCATCTCTCCCAGCTCTTCACTCTTATTACCCAGAATAAGCTCCGCTGAATCCTGGAAGCAGCTCACCCACACGTTGTCCGTAAGATCAGCAATGTTCATCTTCAAACAATAAAAATTTATTATTAGCGTCACTACTACTTGACCAAACTGGGCACAACATTATTTTACCTGAAGCATTAGCCTCCATTTGAAATTGTGGTATTCACAGTTGCATTTCTCGCAGCGGTACATGCCATTGTTCTGGTCAATAACCTGCAGATATCAAAAGCAATTGTGTCAATATTTCGCTTCAAATATGTTTATTAAAAATGATAACGGGTTAAAAACCTTTTTGTTGCAGTTCGTTCCAGGGCAGGCTTGATACAAGGCGTTTTCCTTCTTGATTAGCGTAATGCAGGCTTTGGAAGAAAAGTAGTCGGGCCTCTCAGTATTGCCCATGTCCTGACTCTTCACCTCGCAGAAGTACCTGATGTTGTTATTCGAGTCTGGAAGTCATGTCGGATGAAGATATTACCAAACACATTGCCACAATTGAGATGCAGATATAAATTTAGCAAAACTGACCTCCAGCACCGCCTGCAAACTTAACAGAGGAGATGCTCTCTGATTCCATATGGACTCCTTCGTTGTCAAACCAGCCTCTGAGGACATGGCTCTCCCTGATGTCTGGGTTGATCTGCAGGATGGAATTGAACACGGTTGACAGCGAAGCGCCGCCGAAGTCTGACAGCTTTGCTCCCTTCACAGCAACAACTGGACGCGAGCTGCCATCAAACTTCTCAGCATCATCGCCCCAGAGGGTCAGGGTCACTTCCGTGTTGGACGAGTCCACCAGGTGAAGGTCACGTTTCTTTAGCTCACGCTGTGTGGTGCGGGACGTCAGGTTCTGGACGTCCCCGGCACTCTTGCACACACCAATCACATCTGGCAAGTGGACAAGCCGACATATTAAACAACTCATCAGTAACATGTGGCTGAAGATAAGAGCCAAACAACTGACCCAAAATGGTGTCCTTAGACATATCCTTGAGTTGTTGGATGGCGACAAAGTTGAAGGTGATGGTCGGAATTTGGGTGTCATCCTCATCGCATGGAATCACCTGAGTTTCATTGTTAAAAGTCAGCTCATACTCGTGCTTCACGCTTGTAAATTGCTTGTTCGCCGTCTTCATGCTGCACTTGGAGATGAAGTACACTTTGTTCATCTGCAATGAGGCAGCATTTTAAAATCTGGACACCTCACAAGAACATTTCTGTGCACTTAGAAAAGCACGGCACACTCGCCTCAATCTGATCGTAGAAGTCGTCAACCTGCTTGTTGAATGCGGTTGCCCTGATATCCCCACTCTGATCCACAAGCTCCATCGAGAAGAGCTGTCCCTCGCCCCTCTGGTTGTGGTATTTGCGGATGCTGCTCTTGTTCATCACTCGTGCCTTTATTGTCCACCTTCCAAAGGACACGATATTATAGCAACCCCTGAACTCAAATTATTCCCTTCGAACCAATCGGCGAATCAATTGGGTATGGTAAAGGATTTTTTATGTTCGTTTATGGTCGGGTGAAAATGGCAAAGACAGGCTTCTATCAGAGGCGCAGTGCCTAATGTATGCAACTACGTACATACAACTTTCCTCTAACAAGCATTTTTAAATAAAAATTAGTTTAAGTCTGTGCATTGCATAATCTGCCTCCTGTTAACAAGATCCGGAATTTGAATCAATTAAACTGCATTTAGTAACATTATCCATTGACACACACAAGCCATTGCTGGTCAATTGTGCCGTCATGTTGTACTGGTGTTTCTTCGTTAACCCGAATTACTTTCCATACCTGTTCTGATAAGGCGACAGGCTGGAGATTGGATGAGTCTGCGAGGCTGCATCATTGTTGGCATAGTTCGAGGAACTCGATCCTCCTCCGTACGGTCTGGTGTTTGAAGGACCCGACTTGAACAATCCTGAAATAAAAGCAACCAACCTAGGAAAATGCCGTTCTTTGCAATTAGGGTTAATCAACAGCAATAGTTTTCATACGCCGCCGTTTAAAACTGCCAAGATTCTAATTATTGAAAAATCAGAAAACGAGACGTGGTACTTTGCAAAAAAAATATATGTAATATGTAGCAGTGTTTCAATATCTTTTGCACACTGCAGCCACTAATGTCACTTGCCAATTAAAATTATTAATTCGCAGCACACTTTGTGAACCACTCAAGTATTACAACTGTACAATTTGGAGAATTGTTGGCACATAATTAGCAGATTCATTACTAGCCGACTTATTAGGAATGCAAAGTAGTTAGTTCGGTCTTTCATCATATGAATTTTTCCGCAGTGTACATGCTCACTTTATTAAATTTCGTACTCGTCTAGCGTTAGTACATTGATGTCATCACTTCAGCACAAGCTCCCAGGAATAATTTAGCGAGGAAAAGAGAAGCTGCATGACTATCGTAACATGTATCTACAGGAGCGGGAAGCACACATATTTTCAGCTGCACTGCACAAGAATAAGTACTCGTCACACTCATTACACACAGAATTGCTGGTCCCAATGTGAAAACAGGGGGGGGTAATTAAAAAGCAGACAATTTTTTTTTTGTTGGAATGTTAATGTCACTTTTCTTTTTTATTCCACAAAACAAGCGACTTACACTTACACACTCCAAATACCCTTCCAAACTCACATCTACTAGGAACAAACCTCGACTCTTTCGCCCTACACAACCTAAAAAAAGGTCACGTCACCAATTCCGACCAAATACTGCTCAGTAAGAAAAAGAAAAAACACAACCTTTTCCAGTTGGTCCACACAACTCAAAATATCACAACTCCTCCAACTGCAACGAACTCAGTCTTTTTCCAGTTATGATTAGTAAAACCCACGAAGAAGTCAGTCTCTTCACCGTTAACTCAGTCTTCTTCCTTTTCAAAAAAAAAAAAAATCGGGGAAGTCTTGCCGTTTTACAAATTATGACCAGATTACAAACATCTCTCGTAAAGAAAAACCATATAAAAGCGTTAACTATCGACTAACAAACAAACAAAAAATTTCGGTTTACTTCACCATTGAGCATTACTGAATAACTATGAAAAATTTTTAAATATTAAAAAAACAATGAAATGACACCCATCCCAAAAAACATTACATTGAAAAAAGATCCCAAGATCACACAACACTTCCATACTTAGAGTATAAAATGCATTCTGGTACAAACTTCACTCCTTTAAAAAGTCCTAAAAATCACTAAAATTATCACGATCTCAAGTCCGTTATATATATAAAAAAAAGGGTCAGTCACAGAATTTGCGGCTTAAGAAATGAGCATAACACGTAAATGGAAGCGATTAACAATCACAACTTGGCGGCTTCCATCAAAAAGGTGGAGAAATGAGAAGATCCGTCTGGAAGACGTCGGTTTGGCAAAAAACATTCATGAGCTGAAGACAAAAATGCAATATCATTCCTTACAAAAGACTCCAAGTACAGAAGCGTGGTTTTTTAAATCTTCCATGGTCGAAGCAGTAGCCTATGCCTTGACTTCCTCCACCTTTTCCAATCCCTCCAACTTCTCGGCCTTCTCGGCCTTCTTCTCAGGCTCCTTCTCGGACAGCTTCCCATTTTCAACTCCGTTCTTCTCCGCCTCTTTTATTTCCGGCTTCTCCACAGTCTTCTGCTTATCAGTTTTCTCCTCTCCGTTTTCAGCCTTGTTCTCTTCAGCCTTTTCGTCAGTCTGATCGGCCATCTTTTCCTTTTGCGGCTCAGCAGATTCAGCCTCATTCTTGGCGCCATTTTCCACCTTGATTTCGTCGCCATTTTCCGCCTTCTTTTCTGCCTCTTCGCCATTTTCCGCCTTAGCATCCTTTTCTGGCTTGGTATCCTTTCCGGATTCAGCCTTAGCCTCATCTTCCTTCTTAGGTTCAGCCTTGTCTTCATTTTTGACTGTACTTGCAGCCTCAGTTGCTACTTCTTCAGCCTTAGCTTCTTCTGCCTTGTCGCTTTCTGACTTCTTCCCATTTTCAACAGCAATTTCCACCTTGCTTTCTATCTTGTCGTCAGCCGTGTTTTCCTTGGCTGCTACCTCATCTGCAACTGCCTCGGTTTCTTTCTTAGGCTCATCCACCGCAGTTTCCATCTTCGATTCAACCGAGCCATTTTCCACCTTTTCGACACCTTCATCGCATTCCATCTCTTCTCCATTGGCAACCTTCTCCGTACCATTGGTGACTGGTTCCACCTCCATTGGCTGTCCCTTCCTTGGAGCTACCACCAATGTGGGATGCTGCGACTTCATAATGGCCACCTTCATCTGCAGCATTTCAGTCTCCAAGCGCAGCTTCTTGGTCTCTGCCTCCAACTTTTCTTTCTCTGCCTGCAGGACTTCAAAGTAGAGATCCTCGTCCGGGTTGCGCTCAGGGTCGGAAGCCCTGCGGCGCTTTCGGGTTACTGGGCCAGTCGAGGCTGCAGAGGTCGATGGCTGGATGGCCCAGGACTGGGAGGAAGGAGCGTTGCTCTCCACCCAGGCGGCCAGCAGATCGCACAGCTCCTCAGCCATGACGTCCCCTTTGGAGAGGGTGACCGAGGCAGTAAGGAGGGAGGTCAAATGACTGCATCCAATTTGCATCTGATTATGATAAATTTTTTGTGAATCGACCCCATAAAATGCTACCTCCCTCCAACATCATAGTGCTTACAACACAGGGAATGGGAAGTGAGTGCTAGCTGCTTCAAACGCTATTGAATAACGGAACTGTACACCTTAAGCAGCTGCAGCCACACAAGTGCTTCCCTTCCCCCACGCTGCCAGTTGCGCAAACACTCAATCTAATCAACTTACCTGCTG